>CM074501.1:27926017-27983445 GCA_037389245.1 Oryzias sinensis
CTCCAGGACCGGGATTGGCCACCCCAAATTAGATTCATCACTCAGATATTGTATTTGTTACTGTCATGGTACATTGTAAACATTTTAATTTACCTCACAAGTCCTCAGAAAGCTGGAGGTGTCTTCTTGGAGATAGGCAGGGAGAGCCTGAAGGACAACTGCACATCTAACATGAACATCAACTTGTTCCTGCAGTGTGAGAACATGACATTGATGACAACCCCACACAGTTGTTCACTAAATCTTGTACAGACATGCATATGAATAAGCCATTATGAGATGTTACTGACGTGGAGGTCGTAGATTGTGAAGAGCTGGCCTAGAACAATTACCAAATTTAAACAAAACAAACAAAAAAAAAACACTTAGTTTATCATCATTCATTTAGTCTTCATGAACATACCCAATGAAATCTCTCCAGACTGGCTAGGTGCTTCAGTTTCAACCTAAAAAGAGAATATAAAATTAGTTAGAAGTTTCCTTAAAAAAAATAAAACATGACAGATTTGACAATTATATAGTTCATGGCAATATATATTATATAGCATTCATGTGCTATATAATATATATTGTGTATATATATTATATACACACTATTATATACACAATTATATATAATAGTGAAATGAATATTAAATAAATAGTCAAAGGAAAAATTTACAAAGCATGATTTTTAATTTTTTTTATTCACGTATCTTAATTGCTTTCAACAGGTGCCTAACACATTGTTCACGCTGGCATCTCCAATGTCTCCTCATTGATTCATTAATATCCAGCTTACTTGCAGCAGCTCTATTTCCTTCCTGGATATAGACAAATCCATCGTTTACTTCAAAGCTGCATCAGATGCTTTTCTTTCTGTGTGTTTGTGTCTGTCCTGCTGTGGTTAGCCATGAGAGCTAAAAGCTAACGTTTTCTTCTTGCAATGACCTCGTCCATCTGTCTGTTTCTGCTCTTCGCCCCCTGCTGGCTATTAGCGAAGAGAAATCTAGCCACTGGGTCCAAAATTTAGGGGGAAAAAATTCCCGCCTTACAGACTGGAAAATACGGTAGCTCTACATCATTATATAAGAATGGTTGAAACAATTACTTACACTTGACAAAATGAACAACAATAAGCATGCAATATTTCAAATAAACAGATAACGTTACGTCTTCAGAAAAGTGCAAGTTCAGGTTTAAAAAAGTGATATAACCTGTAAAATAACCGTTTCAAGACAGAGCGACTGTCAAGTTTCAGTGAAAATACACATGAAAATGGAAATATAACTTACCAAATATATGCGCCCAAAGAGAAGGCCAACCCGATGGCGGCAAGTGCTGCAAGAACGGCAGGATAACGTTGCTTCTCAAGATCAAAAAGCTCCTGCATGCCACCATACGTTTCTATAGCATTTAAAATAGTACAGCGGCGATTTCTTTTTTTTTTTTTGACGAACTATGGTAAAACTTTACATCGTAACAGCAGTTGGAAAAACTTTACCCCAGCCGAAGAAAGTATCGTTAATGAGGAGTACCGACGAGAGGACTGAAAAACATGGCCGAAGTTTTCAAACTTGCTGAAGGAAAGAGGCGGAGCAAATATGGTACGTTCATGACGTCAATAATTTTCGGCTCAAATCTTTTGCGTTATGCTTCTAAAGACACTTAAAATAATTAAGTCCAGTAAACTTAAAACAGAAATTTTGTCAACACGACTCAAATAAATAGAGGTGAAATAACTTTTATACCTTTTTTGAGTGATTGCAACTTATTTTTTTTTAAGGAACCTTTACTGCTTGTGGGTTTACAGTGCACTCAGTGTCTTCAGCAGGTGCGAGTTTGATCTCATCCTAAAAAAAGTAATCCACTCCGTGCCCATCAGTCAGCATGCATTAACCCCTTTTAGCTGCAGATGAAATACGCAAGATGACATTCAAATTAAAATGTCATTGCATTAGCCATGCACGTCACCCACTATAAATAAGTCACCAAAATTAAGGCAGGGGGTTTTGGGTGTTTAACCAAAACATTTCTTCACCAGAGCCTCCAGTGACCATTTTCAGGAAACTACAGAGCCAGAAATTTCCCGATGGGTCAGTGGTCTCCATAGAGTGTGAACTCTCAAGGCACAACATCGATGTGAAATGGATAAAAGTAAGGAATTTTTCTGTTACTTGTGCGTTACCCATAAAGCATAATTTAAAATAATAGCATAAAATGTTCTCTTAGGATGGAGTAGAAGTGAAGCCAAATAAAGATTTACGCATTTATGCGATGGGACGGAAGAGGTTTCTCCAGATCATGAGATGTCATGTAACTGACTCTGGCTTGTACACCTGTGATGCTGGAGATGCCAGCACATCCTGCACAGTGGAAGTGTATGGTAAGATACTGCAAATGAAACATCTGTCTTATAGATCCTCTCCAACGCAAGTGTTTTAATCAGTTCAAGTGGCATTTTTTTTAAATGGTGGAGGACATATATTAAGAAAATTTAGTTCACTATTGCATTTCTGAATATTTCTTTATTCAAATCCTTGAGAATCAGGAGTAGACACAAAAATACAGTTGGAAAAATATCATATATGTAACGTAGGCAGGCCACAAGCTCCCTGCTCCGCTTTATTCTGATGCATCCACTTGTAGGTGACTAGATATATGTACAGTAAACCCTTGTTTATCGCGGGGGTTACGTTCCAAAAAGAACCCGTGATAGGCAAAATCCTTGAAGTAGAAACCTCTATTTCTTTTAACAATTATTATACAATTAAATAGTCTATTGTAAATTGAAACGAAAGAACAAACCATCTTACAAGCTCAAGCATGTGTTTCACCAATCAAAGTACTTTAGAAATTATTTTTCAACAAATAACTCTGTATTGTGTAACTGTCAAATAATAATTTGAATCATCAATGTGAACAGAAGGTTTCAAATCCCGGAGATAAGCCCCGTCCACCGCGACCCGAAGAATTGGATTAAACGGGAGAAAATATAAAATGATTATGAAAAAATACAAAGTACAGTGGGACAAATAGTGACTCAGGTGTATTTCACTACTCTTTAGACTGAGCCGTTGCATCCTGACTCCACTCTGCAGTGTTTTATTCTGAAGCCCGCGGTGCAGCTGTGTTTGTTCGGGAGAAGAACATGGTGATAGGCAGTTGTCGCTCTTTTTCTATGAGTTTTAGAGAAACTCGAAATTGCAAGAGAATTTGCACATACGTAATGTAAATTTGGCGAGCTGTTTTACGTACGTGTACATATTAAACTGCAAAGTCATTGACACATAGGTAGAGAAGAAGTGGAGTGACTTTTTTGCCAATCAGAATGCAGAACACAATGCATGATGCAAATCTGTGAAGTAGCGAAACCGTGAAAAGTAAACCCCGAGCAAGGAGGACCTGGCTACAGGCAAGATGGGACTGCATATTAGATGTAGGTAAAACAGCTGCAAATTAACTTGAAATTAATGACATATTTACAATATCTGTTCAGAAAAGTCCCTTAAAAAGATTGATATAATGTGTATTAGTTATTGTTTAGAAAAAGAAGGCCAAAAGATCAACCAAAATGGGCTTTTTAACACAAAAAAAGAAATTATATGAACTTTGTTTAAGCAGATATTTATATATCTCACATCTGATCACTTATATATCTTGCTGATTTAAAACTATAGTATTTGGAAATCATTTAAACCTTAAAAAATCAAATAAACTAATAAACACATTACAAGACACGTCTCCTTGGACAACTTACTTTACAATAAGATTTATTATGTGTTTTACAAATGGCAAGTCAATTAGTACAATCAAACCCAACTGGAACAAATACTAATAAGATTGTGTTTATTACTATTATAATTTATATCTCTTCCACCTATTGTACTGAAATAAAAGAACCATATAAGCAACATATATATGACAACAGCATTAAAACTTGCAATAATTCATAATATTTTTAAAACTAACTTGAAAGTTTGTGGCACCACATCATTATAATCATGTAAAATATAATAGGTTTGTTTTTCTTACACAATTATCTTTTATCATAAATGAGGCTCTGGTCAAATTTTCTATGACAACACCTATGCTATCCAGCTTTAGCAAAGCCCAAACGAGTTACAAAAGAAAGGGTAAGCAGAAATGAGTAACGTGAAGTCAGTCAACTCAACGTGCAGACAGGAAACAACAGGCTGCTACACTCCCACAATGCAATGCAGATCCAAGATTAGCACTGTGGTGCATGTGAGTCTTTCAATGATGTTGCTGTACAGCGTCTCACACACGACAATCAGTCCCTGCTGACTTTGCATGGTTGGATCAAACCAAAATTTACAGCGGGCTAAAACACACAATGATTAAAGAATGGTGGCACCTTTTTTTTAAACTGCAAATGGTTTCATAATTTTATGCTCAAACAGATTTGAGGCGTGTACATCTAAAAAAAAAAAAATATTAAAGAGTCTTTTTTCAATTTACTTTTCTTAGTGGGTCAGATGGTCAGTGTGTGAGGCTAATTTGTGGTGATATTCACTACATAAACAGTTGTCTGTAATATAATACTGAAAACTGAAAGTATCTTACCATGTTTTTATATTCAGGCTTAAGTGAACATAGCTGAAAAACCGCTCTACACCGCCATCTGTAGGTACCAATAAAGTATTGCTCAAAAGAACTGCACAATTATAAACCAATTTTCCTTAACTGTCTTTTCTGTGTCTGTCAGTTTTGAAAATATATGCCTTACTAACAGCAATTCCCAATAAAAGGAAAATAAATAAATATTGATAGATTATTTTTTCTTTAATGTGTATTTGTCCAACCTACAGAGCGTGAGCTGGTGGTCCTCCAGGGTATTGAAGATCTGGATATACAGGAGGATCAGAATGCTGTGTTTGTTTGTGAGGTCTCTGTGGAGGATGTACCAGGAGAGTGGTTCAAAAATGGGGAGCAGATAAATCCAACAAGCACCATAAAGATCCGCCAAGAAGGTCAGCTTGAAACGGGATGCAAGGATTTTTTTTGTTTAAAAATCCTAAATATTTATTGTGTATGCATCTGTTGGTGTGTTTTTTTCTTTTCATTTTCAGGAACAAAGCATTTTCTTCTTATGTGTAATGTGCGAGCAGAGGACTCTGGAGAAATCATGTTTGTTGCTAGAAATGCAGAATCTGTTGCTCATCTAAAAGTGAAAGGTATTTTACTTTTACAACTTAATAAAAACAAGTGAAGTTCCCTTTTCAATATTTAATTTTTTGTTTAAACATTGAGTTAGCTGATTGCCCTGATCATCACATTGGGTTAAATATACTGTTCATGCTTTTTGGCTTTACATTTGATTAATATTAATAGTATTCCTTTGTAATGTGAATTTTTTTCTTTTTGGTCTTTTCAAAGAATTTTACTAGTAAAACTTGTTACAAAAATAACTACCATTTCAATCTTCATGATTTTTAAAATAAAAGCCTAATGATATGATTTTTAAATTTCCAACTTACAAAAAATGTATATAATTTATTTGAATATTAGGTGGATTAACAATGACTTAATTGAAATATCATATATACAAAATTACAAAAACCTACAAAATTTACAACAAAAAAGTATGATATAATTACATAAAAGCTGTTCAATAATTGTTCATTTAAAATGGATAATTGGAAAATTCAGCTTTCCTCAATACAGGACAATATACTCTGAGAAAAATTCAGAATTCTGGGAAAATGTCAAAACTTTGAACAAATGTTTGTAAAAATATAAAAGTTTTAATCTGGGTTAGAATGTTCAACAAACATCTAAGTTCCAACTTAGAAGAAAGTCAGATATCTAAGTTTGAAGTCATAGATTTTAGAACACAAATCTCAAATTTGGAAGAAAAAGAGAGAGTCAGAATTATAGGATTAAATTCCAAATTCAGAGATGATCACAATCTTGGAAAAAAAATAGTCATTGTTCCTCAAAAAGTCAATTCTTCCTTTGACTTTTTTTTCTTGCAATTTGTTTTCAAAATAATAACAAGATCACCAGTTATTTTTTAAAATGTTTTTCTTATTTATCAGCTGAGTCTTTTAACATTGTATTAAACGTTTTCTCTTTTCTTTCCAGAGCTGCCTGTGAGCATTGTAAAACCTCTCCAGGATAAAACTGTTCTGGAGAAGAGCCGAGTGGTCCTGGACTGTGCAGTCTCTAACCCCAGGTGTAGCATTCGGTGGTACAAAGGCAGCAACGTCATCCTGCCCTCAGAGCGCTTTGAGATCAGCAGTGAAGGCTGTTACCGTAAACTGATCATCCAGCAAGTGGTGCTGGATGATGAGGGCCAGTACAGCGTGCAGGTTGGGGAATATACATGCTCTGCCACACTAACTGTAGAAGGTAAGAACCTGTTTAATTCTGTTGGTCTGTATGGTACGTTTTCTACATTGCTATTGTTTGTTATCTAATTAAAGCTTATTAGAAAATAAACCAACAAAAAAGAATTTTCTATTCGCTGCTCAACAAAGTCACAGACACTAAGGTTAAAGGTTAAAACCAATAGAATTCAACTCTGCTTAGTTGAATCAATGCTGAATCGATCCTCTATTGTCAAAATTAAGCAATTGATTTTTCTAACATCTTTTTTTATTTAAGACTAATGATCCTTACAGCATCCAGAACGGATGTAGAGAGAACAATTGATAAAGGAAGCTCATGGTTGAAGTGAGGAGGACAGGGTTGAAGCATGTGATTGGCTGTTAATATGTGAGAGGAAAACATCTCCCTTAATAAATATCTAATATATAATAGGGCCTCTTTTGGTAATAGTGCAATTTGAAGTGTGACTGTTTAAAGATGTGGACAGGCTTTTTTTTATACAGATAATGAGTTCAAACAGATGCCATTAATACAGGTAATGAGTGGAGGACAGAGGATCCTCTTCTAGAGGAAGTTACAGCCCTGTGAGAGCCAGAAATCTTGCTTGTAGGTGACCAAATACTTATGTTTCACCATAATTAGCATAATTATGCACCACTTGCATAATTAACCCTTGTGCTATCCTAGGCACTTTGACAAATTTGGAGTGAGGTCATCTAGACCCCACAAGACGGTACGCTGAACTTTTTTCTTCAATGATTTGGGATCTTCACTGGTTTCCATGGATTACATGAAATCCTCTCCTCCTCCTCTCCTCACCTGTATCCACCTTTGTCATGGTATGGAGAACATGTCAATAGTCATCTTGACCCCATGGGATAGCACAAGGGTTAAAAATCAGACAATGTGATTTTCTGGATTTTTATTTCTAATTTTGTCTATCATAGTTGAGGTATACCTATGATGAAAATTACAGCCCTCTTCGTCTTTTTAAGTGGGAGAACTTGCCCAATTGGTGGCTGACTAAATACTTTTTTGCCTCACTGTAAATTGTATTTTGAGTGCTTT
Source organism: Oryzias sinensis (assembly GCA_037389245.1). Taxonomy (NCBI): domain Eukaryota; kingdom Metazoa; phylum Chordata; class Actinopteri; order Beloniformes; family Adrianichthyidae; genus Oryzias; species Oryzias sinensis. Next base: position 27,933,419 of record CM074501.1, read on the forward strand.
TGTGTACATAACAAATAATTACCTATTACACTATATAGGGCACTATATAAGGCATTTTGTTGGATTCCACAATTCAAAAATCCAGAACCCTGAAAATGTACCAGAAGTCCCTGAGAAAAAACAGTGTTTCCCAATTTTCATCAATCTCAATCATTTTTTAATAAATTTTAATCCTAAGAACACAGTGGATTTATAAATAGTCTTTATAAAATGTTCAAATGGGTGACATCATATTTGCTGTCGGAAAAAAATAAAATAGTGAGCATGGTGTTTAAATAGCAAATCCAGGCCACTAGATAGTCCATGCACGCTTTTGTCTTTTAGGGGTTGGTGAGTAGGGAGAGAATTCTGACATAACTAGTATGTCTTTTATTGTTTTGACTTACTTTCCTTTATGACATAAAAAAGCTCATGTTTCGCCTAAATAACCTATATAACCCACAAATGTCTGCATACCATGTGTCTGAGTGCTCTAAACCTGATAGGCAGGGACAGTTTGACCACTAAAACCTGTGGTATGACTATGTTTCCCAGAATGCCTTGAGAGACCCAGAGGCAGCGGACTTGCCAGTAGTGTTGATGTGAAGATCTACATATTTTATAGTGGGCTTAGTGTTGTTCATGTGGGTTCATAAAAACCACATTAAGTGGGAATTCTTTTTCAGAAAAAACAAAACAAGTGAGGGCAAAAGAACATAATTTGTTTAACCCTTTAACATCAGAGTTTTAGCTACAGTCTTGACGTATTTTTCACTACCATGACCCTTTAGATAGAGAAGTTGAGAAAAGCAGTAAGTAGTAACTTTTCGACTTTTTCTATTAGTAAATAGTAGAAACAGAAGAAGAAGGCCCAGTGTTCACACTGGACTGCTTTTCCAGTGTGTCCATAACAGTGCAGAGACAATATGAAAAGCTGTTTTTATTCGCACGGGAATCAATTGATTCGCATAAACAGTCGAGGAAATACAGTATGTCAAAGAGCGTGTTATTTAGGTGTCGCCGGCGGCATCTCCGGTTTTAAAAGTTTAAAATGAGAGATTTGGGCTAAAGGTTGCAGTTATTAGACAAAGCTGATGTGCCTAGATGTTACGTCCCTCTTCAAGGAGGAGAGAGAAAATAGGTAACATAAAGAATAAATAATAACCAGACAGGGTTAAAGTTGGCCACACAGCCATTTATTCAGGTGACACATCATAAAAAGCAAGGAAACTAACCAACAAAACACCAATGGCAGAATAAATGATAAAATAACTTAAACTCTCAGGATGTATAGCAAATAAACTTTTGCAGATGCCATCTCCAAAATTCTAAATGCAAACACACAAGAGCACAAGGTTAAATTTAACAAAAGGACAAAGACAAAATAAAACTAAGAGGAAAAACCAGAGGCTTTCACAGGCTGAGGCCAGGCAGACAGGAGGGGCAAGCTGAAGAACACATTCCTGACAGGAATTCAGTCACCACTGGAATCAGAAGTTCCTGGGAGCTTTTAAACTTCCCTCCCAGCCAGGCGATTTGTGGAAAGTGGCTGCCTCAATCAGGTCTGCAAGAGGGGCGGAGTCAGCAGCTGTGCAGGAGCTGGGCCTCTGCAGGAGCTAAAACTAAAGCACATGTACACATACACACACAAAACATGCAGTCAGGACCAGGGGTCATAACACTGGAAAACAGTCTAGGATTAGAACATTGCAAAACTGCTTGATGTGTGAGCTCTGTAGCAAAGGAGGTTGAATGAGTTTACATGGATGGCTAATGCCACTCCCTGTCTTCTGTGACCTCGCACAGCCCAGTCTTTAATGATGGTCAGAGAGCTGGGAGATGTGGAGGTGGTGGCTCCTGGTGAAGCTTGCTTCGAATGTGAGGTCTCAGTCCCGGTCCTGAAATCCCCAATTTGGAGTCTGAACGGGGAGGCCCTGCAACCGAGTTCTCACGTGCGCATGGAGAAGATGGGCACAGTCCACAGGCTGACCCTGCGGCAAACCTCGCCAGACATGAGCGGCAGGGTGGAGTTTACATCTGGAAAAGCAAAAAGCAGAGCCCAACTTCAAGTCATGAGTACGTTGAAGCAGATTTTTCTTTTTCATCCACATCTAGTTTTACTTGTAATTCAATCAAGGATAAGTCTTATGTATTCAAGAACAAAAAATCTGTAGTTCTTCGCAAGCTTGCTCAGGAGATTACGTAAAGTTAATATAAAACAACCTTCACAAAATGAGACAAGAAGCACCCCAACAAATCAAGGAAGCCTCATATGTTGTTCTAATGTATAAAGATTAAGAAATATATTATAAACATTTTTTTTAATTATCTGAAAAAACATTCTTCAATTTTATTTACAATTTTACCATCTAGTGGTTAAAACCATAACCACTACGGAGCAACATTACAAAACAAAGTGCAACCCATGCCATTGGTAGTCAAGGTTGCAAAAAAACTAAAAAGATAAAATAGTGGTTGTTTTTTTATGAATTAAAACACTCCACCATATATAGGAATACATTTAAATCAAACCCAACCACGACGGTTTAGGATGTAATGAATTGGGCAGCAGGAGATTGAAATAATTTAGATTTATTCCAATGAGGATGTAAACTGATGAGCTTTTAAATCCTTTGCAATAATTTTTATAATTATCTACATGACAAAAAGAACTTTTTGTGTCAATTTTGATGCAAAATTCTATTAGTGTCAGCATTGTTTAAAAAAAATGTTAATAAAGTAATATGAATGTCACTTTAATCCTAGAAATTTGAATTAATTTGCAAAAAAAAAACTTAGCTTAACTTCTTTTTCATCTAAATATTTTTCATTTGTTCGTATTATCTTAAAAACATTAATGTGGCTCCAGAGCTGCAGGTTTCAGACTCCTGCTTATGTGCCTTCTTAATAGAGGTTTCTGTTAATTTTCTGCAATTTTCAACAGATCTCTGATAGTTGTTAAGGGAACAAAAACAAAGCACCTATGCATGGTCCTCTGACAGGAAATTTTGTTAAAGGACTTTGCAGTGCATGTGTTGACAATAGCTGTACATACGTTAGATAATGTAAGGGTGTTTACGGTCACACTGTTAATAAGTATGTAGGTCACAGGGAGCGGGGGACCGCAGGGCCCTGAAGTGCAAGGGAGTAAACTATATTTGGTTTATTATGTTGGCTTTAAATCAAAGAGGGTGTGATTTAACCATCTGACCTACAAAGTGAACCTGTTGTGAGTTACCATGCCTTTAAACTGAGCGTCTTGTGCAGTTCAGTCAGAGCTCATGGGTTTAGAAGCATAATCAAATGTGTTTGAATGAGTCACAAAAGTTTTGATCTTACTAGGTGACGGAGTATTAGGGCCACTATAAAAATAAAAAATAATAATAAATTCACAAGAATTTGTAAGATGACATAAAGAAGATGTAAAATTAAGAAAGATTTTCTTGTAGTTTTATGAGAATAAAGTCTTAACCTGCGTTCTCACTGAACGCGATTCGCGTGGCAGATGTTAAGTCAATGCTACAGACAAGATCTGAGGCGTGATTTGAGCGAAGGTTACCCTGTGAAGGTCTGGATGTGATGAACCTCGACATGGAGACGGGATTACTGATGTTTTTGCAGAGCTTTTCATAATAAATAAACCTGATCTCTCAACACCATCCGTGTCTTCCATGCATTGTAAATGAGATAAACACAGACACCGCTACATGTAGCAATAAGGCTAAAAACATTAACTTGGAAGCCCCTCCCACATGCGCCCTGCATGTGGGAGGGGTCAAGTGCGTCAAGCTCAGGAACCCATTTTTGGAAAGACAACAAGCAGATAATTCGCCAACGCAAATCTGCTTCTAAAATTTTACAAGAATAAACTCAAATTATGAATAAAACAGTGAATATTTTAAGAAAAGATTGAGAATTAAAGTTGAAATTAAAGTCATACATTTATGTGGCAAAACTATGTTTAATAAGAAAAATATAAACAACACAAAAAAAACAATATAATATTTCAGTGTGAGTTACATTGTAAGCAGTTACTTCTTCAGCATTTGTCTCTCAAATAAGGAAACACTAAGTCTTTTAGTGAGTCAACATTGTGTCATTGTAGTATGAGACATTGAAAAACTAGAAACTGGACTTTTTCAGAAGAAGATTCTTGAGCCACGAAGAGAGGATTACGCCATTTACGCTGTCAGCAGTACAGTTGCAAAGGTCCAAATGCATTATGGGACATACATTCCTACAATAAACTAAACAGAATTAAATAGAACTAACCTTTAACAAGAATGATAAAATGTAAGTCTTGGATTAAAGTTGGGTTGAAATTGTTTTTTACTGTCCGTTGTGCTTCATAAAATATACACTTTTGCATGGTTGTGTAATTCTAATAAAGCTTTTTTCCTCTCCAACTTTACAGGTGGTCCCTGAAAGAAGCCCTTTTAGGTCTGTCGCCCATTTGGCACAGATGTGTGATTGTACTGATGATTTCTTAACATTGTAATTGCTCATATCCACCATCTTTAAAACTGGATTAAACAGGGTTGTGATGAAGTGTCTCATCTTTTCCTCTGTTTATGGATGAAATTTGTCAAAGCATGTTCAAGTATTTCAATATAGTTTGTTCACTAACTAACTGCATCATAAATGTAACAATTTTCAGAGTGACATATTTCTTTACTTTTATCAATTAAAATAAATGTGAATTGCAAGAGATACTGAAAAAAATATTGTTTGGGTGGATACAACAAAATTTGGAGCTTCACTGAACTTTAATTACAATCCACAAGGAGAGATCTGGATGTTTATGTACAAGTCCTATTGCAAAGCAAAAATAGCACATCTGTGTCTTTTTATTAACTCTAAATAAATGCCAGTACTTTACATAATTATTTTTAAATCTCACTTCCAAATACCCAGTCTTGTATTTTTTACTGGAAGATATTCATCAATTTTCTGTTAACTAACTGTATAGAGGTATTTTTTAATGTTTGGTGAGGTTTGAATAAGGACTTTTGCTGTGCTATGCTTGTCATGTACATTGGGCCAAAAATAGACTTTATTAAGGACAATAAGTGTAGGTTAAGTGTTTCCAAATCAATAAATTTTGCATGGCTGTTCTTTGCTGAGTGAACACAGGTCTTTCTGGGATGAGATGATGTCCGTTCAATATAATATAAATACTGTAATGTAAGGTGTTTTAATAAATCATGCTTTATTTGTGCAGAAGAAATATTTCACATTGCCTTTTTTTTACCCCAGTCACAGCATTCACTTATTCCAGCTATAGTATCCTTGATTTAAGTCAAAATAACAGTAAAAAACGCAACATTCTTTTTTTTTTTTGTTTAACAAGTCATTTGTTCACACTTAATATGTCCATAAACTGCAACTAAAGAATATCGGCTACAAACTAAAGACATTAAGTCAAGACTCAAAATCTCACAGCCTCCGTCTGAGCTCAGGAAACATTGTTACTCTATACTGGGTTGGCAATACAACCAACAAGTAAAAGCATGAAATGATTCCAACAGTCCAAATCAAAAAGAAATAATTCAGAACAACAACTAAATTGTTGGATATGTACATAGAAATACAAACTTCTGCTTTTCCGCAGAGACACGTTTGCATGTGAAAAATCCAGTCACGCCAGAAACATTTTGTGTTGCTCTTATTTCGAAAGTGCTACATAACCACATGCAACCAAGCTTAACATTTTGTTGTTGATCTAACAGGGAAAAAAATGTGTTTTACAATTTGTAACATTTTCTGATGTGGGTTATAAACTAGATTTGATTTTTAAAAAACATGTAGTAAAACCATGTTGCCAGATTTAGCAAAATCCCACATTTAGATAGATTATTAGGTCTCCAGAGTGACAGTTTTGTCTTTGCATGTGCTTGTTTTCTTGTAACCCTTGTGCTATCCTAGACATTCTAACATTCCGAGTTGGGTCATCTAGACCCACTAGACAGTGCGCTAAACCTTTTTTCTTCAATGATTTGTGATCTTCACTGGTGTCCATGGATTACATGAAATCTTTCCACCTTTATCCACCTTTGTCATGGTAGGGAGAACACGTCAAAGTAAGGGTGGGGTAATCTAAGATAGCACAACGGTTAAAGATCTAAAGTTGTGTAGCTATACAAATATCCTATTCAAAGCTAGCTGGTCCTTGTAATGGGAAGCACTATGGAGCCTGTGGCTCTACAGCCTCCATGGCCCTGTGATGTCTTTAACTGGGGATCTTCTTCCTCCAAGTGTTCTCCGTCTGTTAACTGGAAATCCTCTGCTCCCTCAAAATATCATAGATGCCCCCTTCTTTGCTAAGCTTCTCGAAGAAGGGGATGAGATCCAGGAGCTCAGTGTCTGACATGTCATCAAACCAGGACTCAACAGGAACCTGCAAATAAAAATCAAGAAGCTACAGTCAATTTCAGTACATCAAAGAAAAAAGTAAAACCAGAATTATGTCTACATTGCCCGTTTAACTTAATACTGGGCTTTTTTTTATTGTTTTTGTTGCTGTTGGCAAATCCCCATTCACTAACAGGTGTCACGTTGAGGAATTAACGAGTGATGGTTACACTTAAGCTATGTTCACACCTGGCGCGTGACACGTGTTCACAAAAGTTCACACTGGATGAGCAGGGAGGGCTTCTTATTATTTGGCTACTGTTTTCTTCACGTCCTCAACCTAAAGTTGGAAGAGGCTTGGTGTGAAATGTCTGTAGTTTCTCTTTCGGCTTTTCCCATCAGGGGTCGCCACAGCGAACGAGTCGCATGGTAAACTTGGCAATGTTTTACGCCGGATGCCTTTCCTGACGCAACCCTCTCAAAGCAACCGGCACATAATTAGAGAAGGGAACAGGGAGCAGCCCGGATTTGAACCCTGGTTTCACGGACGGAAGGCGCTGCAAACCAGCACGAGCTAAACCGGCTCCCTGGTGTGAAATGTCTAAGCAGTGCAAATATTGTGAAACTTGCTCCAGGTTATTTCTTTCACAGCTCTATTCTGATATGTTAAAGAGTTTGTGTCATACAGCAATGATTACTTTCTCCTTCATGATCAATTTCACATGGTTCATACGATTGCGTATGACTTTTGTACGTAATCGCGTAGTGGTAAGTGGTAGTGCGCTGCTGATGGCGGTGTGAACGTAGCTTAAGGTCATAACCGCACACCCAATAAGTGTATACACGCAGTGTTGTAATGAAAACCGTATGTAATTTGCATACCGCGTTTTCAGGGTGGAATATGTAGGAAGCTGGGGAGTTGTCTATGATGATAACCCTGTTTAGGTCCCGTCCCAAACGGCTCAGGTCTTTCACGTAGTTCCCTTTATGAAAGACGCACGCTTCTCGGAAGAGACGGTTCTTGAAGGTTCCACGTTTATCCAGCATGTCTGACACAGGATCTGCATACTACATGGAACGGTGAAGCAAAAGGTTAGCATGTTACATTTTTGACTAAATTGTCCCCAGTGAAAGGGGTGCTGTTGAAAAGCCAGCCAACTTGTGGAGGATAAACAGATCTAAATGTCTGCAAAGCTGTCTTGACTCTTTGAGTCAAGCACACTTTTAGGTGAAAGTTCAGAGACAAGACATGTAGGAATGAGAAAACCTTTACGTTAGTTGAGATGTGAGATTATAACAGTATTTTAACAGATAATATCTAAAGGGACTTAATGTGGGGTCTAATGTCTTAACCAAGGACAACTATTTATCTTGGGTTCAAATCCCAAGGCCAATCAACTAATAGTGTGGCTGCTGTAAGTGTCAGCCCCGTAAACTCAATAAACGGGATAGCAAGTGCCTTTGCGCTTTATTAGGTAAAAGCAACCATATGCATATCCTGTAACCTCCACAAAATATACAGTCACAAGCGATAGAGGACAGACCTTAGATAAGCTTGCAGTGAACAGAATGCACTCAAACAGTTCTCCCATCCTCTTGAGGAACTCATCGACATGTGGCCTCTTAAGGACATACACCTGCACAACAGACAGGAAAAAACATTTTAACCGTTAACAGGTTAAATATTTTCCAATTATTTATACCGAAATTAAATAGGAAAAAAATCCACCCTCCTTGCCCATTTACCCAGAAGTCTCCATTTCACCATTTTGTGTGTTGATAAATGTCCAAAACATGTGACCACTGGAGAGTTTTTGTGAGTCACAAACTAAGCTCTACGGATACAAGCAGAGATGAAGAGGATCTGCATCCTTTGTACGTACTACCCACTTCCTGCTAGAAATCAACTTGATCAGATTAGAGAGAATTGATTTTTATGTGTCCCAAAAAGAGGCAGCAAAAGGGACATCAGTTAACAGCTGGATAGCTCAGTTGCACGTAGGACTGGGACATAGGAAACCAGGGCTCAATTCCCAGGGGGTCTTTCATATAGTCTCGGTCCTTCACGCCACTGCCTAAAAATGTAGTTACAAGAGGACCCTAAGGCAGGGTCTGCCTGTCCCAGTCCCCAGCCAAGATAAAATACAGGTTTGTACATAAGTGGAAAATACTAATTTGGTGATGGAAGAATACTGAGTAACCTTGTGCTATCTTAGATGACCCCACCCTTGCATTGACGTGTTATCTACCATGACAAAGGTGGATAAAGGTGGAAAGATTTCATATAATCCACGGACACCAGTGAGGTTCACAAATCATTGAAGAAAAAAGATTCAGCGCACTGTCTAGTGGGTCTAGATGACTTGTGCCTAGGATAGCACAAGGGTTAAATGGGAAAAGAAGAAATAAGGAAAGACTAACAGATGGAGACGGAATAATTTATTTTGTCTACATGGCCACTCAGACCAGTTTTTCCCAGTATCAAGAGGTAAGACGAGTTCTTAATGTATTTTTAATCATACCTTGATGTGGTATACTGATCAGTAGATACTGACACCCAAATCACATAGATCCTGTCTCGGCTCTGTGACTACAACTCAATGGTATAAAGAAATGATAACATTTGCAGCTGTAGGACTTCTTTCACTGAGAATTATCAAGGAAAAAGGGTACTGAGGTGATCCGGAGGGGCAGTGTGAAAAGACTTTACTTTGGGAAACTGATGCCAATTGATGCAATTCTGTTCCATCCATTCATTTTCTGAACCTTAACATTCTTAACCTTTCTTATCCCTCTTGGGGTCACGGGGCTGCTGGAGCGTGTGGACAGGGCTTACCCCAGTCGCCAGTCTGTAACAAGGTCACAAAATCACACACATCTAGAAGCAATTTAGAGTCACCAATCAACCTTTGAAGCATTTTTTTGGACTGGGGGAGAATAGCAGAAGTGCCCAGATGAAACCTCGGGAAAACATGCAAACGCCACACAGAAAGGTCACAGCCAGGATTTGAACTCATCTAGCAGTGAGGCAAGAGGGCTAACCACTGCACCCCATGCAGCCCTGTTCGGTTCCTGACTACTGTTATTTCTATGAAGAGGCTGACAGCCTTGTTTCTGAACCAAGTCATCCTGAATAGGCCCCTCCACTTTCACAAGCCTATCCTGGAGTACTTGAAACAGACCCAAGCCTCAAGCAACTCTTGTTGTCTAAATTGTTCTTTAGTTCTCTTTTTCTGCTCTGTTTTTTACCCCAGCCCCTTATAATATAATTGCCCCATTCCACTCAACACCCTGCACTCAAATCATCTTCTCTCTCTTCTTTACGCTCCAGGGCTTAAAAGCATTAGACTATATATATTTAATCAATTTGATACTTAAACACAGAAGGGATTACCAAGGTATAAGCCTTGTTACCTCAAGGAGTTGGTCATCACTGTTGTCACTCTAAAAACTGTCCAACACAAGATGCTCTCAGCTTCTATCTGTTTTCTCAGCTGTTGCACAAACACAAACAAAAATACAAAGAAATGGACACTGGGTCTTTGGATCAAAACACCTCCTCAAGACGTTCCAGCAAAAAAACCTGTGTCATTTTCTAGGACATAGTATCTGCCGAGCAGCAGGAGTTTATTAGAAATTTGCATCTGAAATGAGGGTGGGAATGTTCCCTAACTCAATTGGAGTAAGGGAAGTCAAACCCCCACTTCCCGTCATCCATCTGTTTAGATGCTCTCCCTCTAGTTTACAGCCCCCCAAACTCCCAACCTAACATTACCAGTGCAACAAAAAATGGCGATATTGGAGCTATCCGGCTCCAACAAGAAAAACAAAGACCTTAAGGGATCTAGTTGTCTACACATTGATTGTAAAAAAAAAAAATGACAGCTCAACCACTCCCTTTTCGTTTTCCCAAATAAGAAGTACCATTGCTTCCTGGTTTTAACATGCTGCCATGTTAAAACCAGTTGACAGTGATTGTCCGAGTCGCTCTGAGTCATTGTATCTATAGCAAACAACTTCGACCATTGCCATAGATACGATGACTCAGAGTGACTCGGGCAATCACTGTCGACTGGTTTGAACATGGCGGCGCCTGTATCAGGAAGAAATGGTGAGGGATTTTGCCTCATTTCGCAAGAGCTGCAGGAAAGGGGTTTTCCATGGGTGACGTCACACCTCGATTCGTCCATTGTTTTTGCAGTCAATGCATCTACATGTGGATGCATTGGAATGGAGCGGAGCAGGGAGCTTGTGGCCGCTCATTAGCCGCGGTTACATGGGCAGAATATCTTGATCGGATCAGTGGTCGGGTTAAAATTCACCCGTGCACATGGGCACAGAAAACCTTTTTCCGATTAGAACAAACGTTCCCATGGCTCACACTCTCGTTCGGAATGAATCATCTGGGCATGCGCAGTAGTGTAAAATCACCCGTATCCGGAAATAGGTCCCGTTGTAAACAAACCACTGCCAGACATTTATGCAGCAGCTCTGTAACATACGAGAAGATCTTCCAAACGTGCTTTTATTAATGTTATGAATATTATGAAGTGCCTGTTCGCTCATCGTTATATTTAATCTGTGTGGTCAGTGCTTTTTTGTGGAAAAATTAAGATGGACGAAAGCTTAGGACAGGCTAACACGGGCTAACATCATTAGCCTGATGGACACAAAGTCCAGGACCGTGCGAGAAACGCAGCAATCTGCAGCTTTCTAAGGACTGAGCGACATTTATTTCTGCTCTGAAAAATTTAAAACAGACCGCCCCAAAGCCACACTGTGAGCTAGCGGCCCGAGCTCTGTTCGAACACGGTTCCTCCTGAGTCCTGCAGCCGCTAACCCAGAGCAGCGGGACGGCTCGCAGTCTGAATTCTCACACACATAACAAAACAACAAAACGCACACGTAAAAAAGCCCCCCCCCCCGACACAAAATTATTAATCCAGCTGCTCTGTTCACTCGGGTGCCAGTGGACCGAGGGAGCGCGCCCTCCCCCGAATCTCCCCGTGAGGGGTTTAAGAGAGGGGAGAGCCAGCGGGGCGAGATCGGAGCGGCGCTTTTGACGGGGCGTCCGCAGAGCCACACACCGTCTATGCGTGACGTAACCCAGAGCAGTAGTGACACACGATCGGAATGACCGTTTACATGCTCCACGATCGGATAAACGATCGGTATAACCCACCTATCTCGATCGGAAAGAAATTCTGATCCGAACGAGTCTGATCGGGGCAGAGTATTCCGAACGGCGCGTTTACATGACACATTTTCTTTCCGATCAGGCGTTCTTTCCGATTACTTTTGCCCATGTAAACGCGGCTATTGTAGCTTCTCCATTCCAGTTACAAGCTTTTTCTTACAGCGTTTTTCATCTGCTACTGATTCACAATAATCTGAATAAAGAAATATTTAGAAATGTAGTTCTCCATCTTCAGAAAAATCCCACAAGAACATGTTACAAATCTGAATTTAATTGGAGTGGATCTTTAAAAAGCTTCTGAGGCCAAGTTGGTTCCATGGTCAATGAGTGATATTGTGATGGCATGATATACATTGCAGGCTGAGATTGATAGTTCATGAGAAGACTGCCAGGGTCTCCTTATTTCACTGGGCCACTGAAATAGGCACCTGCTGCTAGGAACCATCAACAGAGATGACTGCAGTTCTGTCAGGTCGCTAGATCAAGAATCTCACTGATGTACCTTTTTATGTTTTAGGGGTTCATCTAGTTCAAATGAGTGACTAAGCCTTTTTCGAGAAAGAAAAAACCCACACTTTCTGTAATGTGTAGAGTCAGCACACAAAAAAAAACATCAACAGCCTACCTGATGTAGTTTTCCTTCTATTTCCACTGGAATGATAAAATCTGGATTATTCATCGGCTGTGGGAGAAAAAAGCAAAGACAGAAAATTCATGTTACCATTTTTCATAAACATCTTAAACTTTACAGCAGTGTGCCTTACATTATGCAAGCCTGTACACATTTATCAAAATAAAATCAGTGCTAATTTTCCAAATAATTATAAACCCAACCAGGCCTGAAATCTTTATAGTTTAATCAGATGAGATGTATTAGCATCTTCATTAACAACAGTTGATCATTTGGTACCCAAAGGCATGTATCAAAAAGAAGATTTAAAAGATGAAAAGATTCCACATGGTGTAAATGAAACCCGAGCATTACAGAAAATTACAAGGCTAAAGTATCAGATATATTCGAATGGTTTCTCAACATTTGAAATATGCCTCTCAAATGATAGAAACATCTAGAGTGTGTTACAACTAAATAGATGTTAGATTCTCACATCAGTTATTTGACCCTGCAGGACACTTCCACTCTTTCTATTCTCATAATCTACTATGGGAGGTATCTTTCTTTCCCAACAACTCAGCACCTTTATATTGGCGTGCAGCCAGGGTGTTTGCCCCCCCCCCCCCCTTAACCCCCTACATCAAATACAAGGGGGTCTGGTTCATGTTAAACCAAAAAAAAGGTGAACTATTAGGTCTAACTTTTGAGAACACTGTGTTCTGTGTTTCTGACCCCTTAAAGCAGTGGTTCCCAAACTTTTTCTGCAGGGCCCCCCTTTCTGAAGATTAGAATATTTTCGAGCCCCCCCACACTGACACAAACATACAAATCCTTTGTTTCTAAACTCCAACGCACCTTATAACATGTGGTCAATGAGAAATCTTTCTCTGAACGGTAGAATTCTGTAATCTGAAGCTGAAGGAATCTCTAGATCTGTCTATGTGTCTCTGTCTTTAGAAATGCCAAAACACATCTGTAACCTATTAAACAAAACATTATTTGATTTTATTTGGAGGAAAAAATGTCATTACTTAAGGAAAAATGTTTTGTGTAACACCAGAAAATACGGGGGCATGGAAGTATTAACCTTTGAAACTTTAAACAACTCTTTTAAAATAAAGTGGTTAAGTCAGTTATTGAAAGAGGAAGACAATATCTGGAATGCATTTCCCAAAAATATATTTGACACAATGGGAGGCATTAAATTCTTGTTAAAATGTAATTGTAAAATTAAAAAATTACCCACAAAACTTTCAAACTTTTACAAAGAAGCCCTGCTGGCCTGGAAACTCCTTTATAAACATAATTTTTCTCCAACAACTTGTTGTATTTGGAATAACAGTAATGTACAATACAAGAATAAATCACTTTTTTTCCTAGATGGTATGATAATGATATTGTTTTAATCAGACAACTTTTCAATTCTCATGGGCATCTTCTGACGTATGAAGAATTTCTTTTAAAATTCGGTATTCCTGTTCAACCCAGAGATAATGCAATAGTGTTAGATGCCGTTCCAACCAGTCTACTTCAACTGTGTAAAGGGATTTATAACATAAGTCAATTAAGAACCCAGACAATTTTTTTGGACAATGTGGATATTTGTGTTAATTCAGTTTCCAATAAACAAATAAGAACTCTTTTACATACCACAACCTTACCTGCTGGGAGGTTTTATTGGGAATCCAAATTTGTGGACATAAAATGGACTTATGCTTGGACTATTAGTAATAAATACTGTCTAAATAACAAAATAAAAGAGGTGTCATTCAAAATATTGCATTGTATATATCCTACCAAAAAAACTTAGAGTAGATTTGTTGTTGATATGGACCTGTCTTGTTCATTCTGTGGAACTCAGGAGGAAACTATTTATCATCTGTTTGTGGACTGCAGAAAATACAAATAAGTTTTGGATTGAGGTGGGAAACTATATTGGAAATATAACTACACAAACTGTTACATTTTTAGATAAAGACATTATTCTGGGTTACCTTAATGTCAAAGTAGACAAAGATTGTATCTTCATTACACAATTGTTTTTATTATTGGCAAAATTCCATATCCGTAAAGCCAAATGGTCAAACTCCAAACCTAAATTCCAGCAGTTTTTGAGTGAAATCAATCAGTACTGTACCATTATCAAACATCTGCAAAACCAAAAAGCAATTCCAACTAATTTAATGTTTGAAAGATTTAAAATTTATTGAACCCCAAATATTTTTGAAGTAATAATTATTTTTGTCTTATGTTGTATATGTATGTGTATATATTTATATACTTTTTGTTTTATTTATTTTATTTTTCTGCAACATGTATACATTTCAATTCCCCCTGAGACATTCACATTGTTATTGTATTATGTTGTTTGTCAATAAAGTATGGAAAAAAAACTCCACCACGCCCCCCCTGCAATACCCCCGCGCCCCCCCTAGGGGGCGCGTCCCCCAGTTTGGGAACCACTGCCTTAAGGGTTGATATTAGGAAGCTCATGCTTCATATGGTGGATCCACCAGGGCTTATGGAAAGTCTAATGTGGCTGACCTGTGTCCTGAAAACTAAAAAATATAGCTTTGTAAAAGGAAGGGTTCAGTCTCGTCTTTCACTGGTCAGGTCCAGTGAATAAGGTGTCACTTCCTCTGAGTCTCTGGCTTGTCCTCAAAATACCATCTTCCAGACAGGCTCACCCCCAGCCCTCAGCCAGTAAGGTCGCTGCCCAGCGAGGTCGCTGCCTAGAAAACTCTCCTCTGTTAGTATGAGGTTTGGCTTAAAGTAGAAGTGTTATGTCTAAATACCTGAGCTATCTTTTAAATCCTTTTATTTCACTATTTAATCTATAAAATAGATTTATAAACCCCCTGTGTCTAATTTGAATACAAGTAAAAACAGAACGAACATGTGGCAAACTGGCACATATACATACAGCAGGCCCCTATAAAAGTGTGCACCATATTCCATGAGATCTGGTATTAAAAAGGTCTAAACTGGTCAGACTACAGAAGTAATGGCAAATCAAACAAACAAAGAAAAAACACAGCAAGCCAAAAAGAAAAACATTCTGCAAGCACAATGCTTTCAATGTGGTCTCCTTATATAGCATTTTTCATTTGTCCCACAATGGGGAAATTTGCTCTCCCCATTTGACCCATCTCCTGGGGGAGCAGTGAGCTGTAGACAAGCCACGGTCAGGAGATGACAGCTGGCTGGGGAGAGCGGGGATCTTCGGTTACTTGACGACCTGCTTTACCGCCTTAGTCAGTTGCTTCCTCACTGTGTTTCATTGCCTTTTGAAAGTAAAGTTAAAATCATTGAACCTTTTTGGCGTTTTGGGGGTGTCTTTAAATGAATAGTAGTGTTAAAGTAAACAACAGGCATATAAAGCTTGACTGTTGTGAAGCCTCATTATCAATGTAAAACTGTTTTATTTTACTTTTTTTAAATGAACACATAATCTTTTTCTTTTTTCAATGTATGAAGACATTACAACATCATATAACAGGACCTTATGTATTGAACTCTCCTAAGTGGGCAGATTTAGCATTAACAAAAACAGAGGACCTTAAACGTCTACTTTTATTTTCATTGGCATTCTGAAATTACTTCAAATGTCTGAACTTCAATAAATTCAATAAAATGTCAAATCTCTGTCAAAGTAAATACAATTCTGGCTGGTACCTCCTTTCATGTAATTTAAAAAACAAAACAGAAAAAAAAAGTGTTGACGCTACCTAAATATTTTTATTAAACAAAAAAAACACTTTTTTTTTAAACTTGTCCTGTCCAACAGCTGGGCAGAGAGATGAGAGCTGAAGGCCTCTTGTGTTGGACATATTTTACTTTTACTTTATCTTCAGACAAACCAGAGGTAGGTCTGAATAAACCCCTTTTGTAATCGAGGCCAAACTTTATTCATTTTAATCATATTTGAAACTCTTTTGTGTTGGACCGGACGGAAAAGGAAAGAATGGAAGAAGAGAGTGGGATGTTAAGAGGGGGATAGGAGGGTGATCATAGGAGGGGGGGGGGGGGTAAAACCATGAAGCAGCATAAAGCAACAAGCTACTGGATCTTTTTCATTACGGTAAGGTTCAGATGTAATACAAATCTCAAAGGGTGGGGCCTGTCCACACACACTCAAATGTTATAAACACACCTAGCTGCAAAAATGTCCACATTTCAACATGTACACAATACAGATAGTGTTCACACATGCATACTTATGCCTTCAAACCAACTAGTGTGAAATAATTTCATTCAATCAATCACGCAAACTATTAGTGCAAAGGTGAGCTAACACCTGTGCTCAAGTGAGTGCACATGTTCTTCTAAAATGGATGGTGGAATGTGAAAAGAAGGAGGGAGAGTGCCCAGCCACCCCCACATCAAGACCCCCCGCCGCAGCAGCCGCGGCAGCCAGAACCCCCAAAGCCACACGCAGCAGGCAGAGAACAACCGCCCAGGCCAGGGACAGCAGGACTGCCGCGAGGCCCCCAGAGCCAGAGAGCAGGGAGGCATGGGGGGAAAGAGAGTGCTGCCCCAGCCCAACCAGGAGAGTCGCCCCCCCCCCCCCCACCGCCCCAGGAGGGCCCAACGCCGGGCCCCACCCGGGAAGGGTGTCCACAGCCCCAGACGAGCACCTCATCACCACCCAGGAGTTCTGGGCATCCCCCCTTCCCAACACCAGGTACGAGCCAGGACCCCACAAGGGAGACCCGCTCAAAAAAAACATTTAAATAATCATGAAGTTAGAAACCTGTGCAATATTAACCCTTGTGCTATCCTAGGCACTTTAACATTGGGAGTTGGGTCATCTAGACCCACTAGACAGTGAGCTGAACCTTTTTTCTTCAATGATTTGTGAACTTCACTGGTGTCCATGGATTACATGAAATCTATCCACCTTTATCCACCTTTGTCATGGTAGGGAGAACACGTTAATGCAAGGGTGGGGTCATCTAAGATAGCACAAGGGTTAACCCTTGTGCTATCTTATAATATTTGTCATCTGATCCACGTTGCTCACTATTCGCTATGAGACAGGATTTTTGCCTTTTGCATCAATTACTTCACTTGCTGGAGGATACTTAAGGAGAACCACACCGATCCAAAGAAATCCAACAAAATATAAAAATAAAGTTTATTTTAAAATATTTTTCATTTGCAAAATATGCACAGTCATGGCTTTATAAATACAAAGGGTTATTACAAGTGTAGGATTTTCTGTTCTAAAAATAAACAATTTTATTTTTATGGATCTCTCTTAGTTAGTATAAAAGATAACTCTATTGCTTTATTCCAAACAAAACCCAGAACTGTGTTCATTAGAATATTAAACCTGGGAAATTCTGCACATTCCTGCAAAAAGTAATCAACAAAAGCTCATTTTAATATGAAATCAAACCCAATTTACCATTTTCAACCACAACTATATGATTTTTTTGTTTTTTTTTGTTAGAGGAAATTTGAGTGAACATTTTTCATCAATTAAAAACTAAACTGGAATCCATTAGAACTGGTAATACTAAATATAAAACAATAATATGATGCATGACAGGGCTAGCAAACTAGTCAGCATTGTGCTACTATCACATTTACTATCACATATACTATCACATCACACGTCTGTGTCAGGAACTGGTGGTGGACCACCCAAAATGCAGGAGACCAGGCTTGGTGACAGAAAATAAAAGATTAAACAAACTGAAACATGACAAAAAGGAGCAGCAAAAAGGTGGCAAAGTAGAAAAGAGCAGATGACCTGATACGGAATAAGTGAAAACCAGACACTTCAATAGACTGAGGTCAAATAACTAAAATGACTGTGGATCATGATGAACCGGGAAACAGTCTGACTGAGGGCAACTTAGACCATGACCAAAAACCAAACAAAGCCACAGTACCCCTACAGTCTCCCTTGCCTAAACATGTTTCATTGATATTTAACAAAAGAGCATTAAAGTTTGAATTTGAAGTGGTAAATTTTTTGAAAAGAGGGCCATCCATATTCTAGAAAAAAGCTACACTTATGTTTAAATGGGTGGTAGTATCATGGTGTGGGCTAATCCACATTCTTATTGCAGTAATTTTTAGATGGATTAATTATTAACATTTTGTCTAATGAAGAAACACTTGAACTTGTGTACATTTTTGTGCAAATGAACTACGTCCTTTTTGAGCTTAAAACTAATCTGTGCATCAGATGTTTACCAGATTTTTCAGGCTTTCAACACATAAATTCAAAATTTCAGGTTAAAATTTCCTATCAATAAATAGCCGTGTGCATATTTTTGCCTTTCTAGCGAGTTCAAACGTTTTAAAAAGAATTTTTAAAAATCAATTGAAGTTAGGGAAGTCAAAACATTTTTCATGCAGTTTAAAAACAAAAAAAAGGCCTTTTCTTGTCTAAATGAAGTTAACCTTTGTAGACTTGGTACACCATGAACGTCTACTCCATGTAGCTTTGAAATGGCCTTTGAGCAAAGGTCAAGGAAGGTCACTTTATCATCATTAAGTGTGCTTAGGTACACAAAAGTCATGTTGAGCAAACCTTTTAGCCAACAATTAGCAATATTTCACAAGTTACCTAACACAATGCAATTCATACATAATCTACAAACAGACAAACAAACAAATAAATAAATAGTTAAATAAATAAATAAATAAATACATAGATTTCCTGACAATCCTTCCCAAAATGAGATCAAAATTTCACTGGGTCAAAGGTTACTACAATTACAATATTTTTGAGCAATATCTCTCTTCTTTGCACCCAGATTTTGACAACTTCTCTCTGGATTTAATGATATCCTTAATCAACAATAAAAACTACTCATAGCAACTTATTTGATTTTACCTAAAAAACGTTTGTGTCTTCAGGAAATAAAAAGGATACAACTTACCTTGAATGAGCTGTGTACCAGAGTTTCATCGAGATCAATGACCACACAGATCTTCCCTGCATCACTTGATTCCATTTGTGGTAGGAGCGGTTTGGCTTGAACCTAAAGACAAACACAGTAAGGATCTGCTGTGGAAATTGTTTGTCTTAACTAAACCAATTTTGCCTGTTTAGAAGATTGGAAACATGTAGCATGATCAGGGGTAAATGTAACTTTCAATGTGTGTTCAGAAATGTGCAGCTCATGAATGCATGCTTGTGAGTGTATGCTAACGGCCACTTTGAGTCTCTGAATTGTGTTGTGTTGTTTGGGTGAATGCTTACAAGAAACCCTGGATGCTACAGCTGCTGCCATGTTGATGGACCATGTAAGTATCACCCCATCGAGTGTTATCCTTCAACAAGTGGTGTGTGAGCATGGCTAATGAATGCAATTCTGCTTCTAAAAACAAGCTGGCATTACCAAACAGGCGGCTTGATGAGGATGTATATGTTTGTCGTTGTGGAGTCAACATCATTTGACGGTAACGTGGCTATCATTTACAGCCATAGTCATGGTGTAGCAAACAGATGCGGGTTTGATGAAGAACGGCTTGATGTTTAGAGGTGGATTATACCTGTTGTGTTGAGGGAATGCAGTGTTCGCATTCACAGTTGTCATAGGAGTCATCATCACTCTGCTCCTCTTCTGTATCAATGCTTTGTGTGGACTCATAAGCATGCTTTAGGACAACGCTGTGAATAATATCGAGCGGGGGGTTTATTTCCCCAGAAATGTCACTCAGCTCACACTCATCATCTGATTCTTGAGGGGATTCTTCTTCAAGGCAGGAGCTCGACTCCAGTACATCACTAATTTCAAATTGGTCTGATCCGTGCTCATCTAAGATCAATGAATCACGAGATTCCGTTTTTCTTAGAGATAAAAATACCTCCTCAGTCTTATCATAAGAAGTTCTATTTTTTTCACCCTTGGTCTCTAAAATAAATCCATACAGAGTTTGTTTCTCAGATGTCTGCAAACTTTTGATCTGATATGCAAAGTATTCCTCCACGTCTGGCTTGCAAATTTCCTTATCATCCAGTAACGCCCAGAATGGCTCCATTTCTGAACATGTTGGATAAAAACTATCATCAAGCTCTGGTTCATCGCTATCCTTCTGATCAGGACTTGTCTCCGTTTTATCTGTGATGAAGGAAGCCTCAACGTAGGACTTGTGATTTAGACTCTCTGAGACCTCGTAAACTTCTCCTTCTATGGAGATTTCTTTGGCACATGGTGCAAACATTTTCTCTTCGTGGTCCAGACAGACCTCAGGTTCATCATCATATAGGTCTGACGCACATTCATCAAACTTGCAAGCTTCATCTTTATCCAAGATGTCATTGTCCTCTTCATCCTCAGTGTTTTCTGAGTTAGTTGCGAAGGTTTCATCTTCATTTTCCTCAACTTCTTCTGCTGAATCTGTGTTTTCATTCCAGTCATCAAACTGATTCTCCGAATCACTTAATTCCAATTTTTCTTGACCTTTAGGATTAACTTCATGAACTCCATCATCTAATTCAGTTTTACTTTCATTGCCTGGATCATCGACACATGCAGCTTTGACTTCACATCTTTGAGAGTCTTCTTCAAGATGCAAACGGTGGTGAATGTCCCCCCCTTCGAAGCACGAGATGTAGTGATGCTTTTGCGCGAACATGTGTCCGTAAGAGTCTGCTCTGTCGAACAAGTCAAAAAAGAATTCAGTGATGACATTGGAACAGGTTGGGTTCTTTTTTTCCCTGTTGGTTTCTTTGGCGTTGATTTGCAGGTTTTCTTCATCCTGCTCCTTGCTAGAAACTTCCTGAGCTCCTTTACCAGATGCCTCAGATGAATCCCAGATAGAGTCAGATGAAAGAGCACTGTCCTGGAAGCAATCCTCTTCATCGGCGCAGATTTCACTGTTGCTCTCAGAGTCACTCTGATCAATTGGGTTTAGATCATCTCCACTCTTGCTCAGCAATTCTGTTGTGGAACCTGGTTGGTAGCTTTCTTCTGAGTACATGCATGTCTCAGAAAAGTCTCTCACAAAGGTGGCAAAATCATCAAAATCCAGGATGGAGGTGTCCTCAGGTAGTTTGTAAAAATCTTCATTGCTGTTTTTCTCTTCATTTTGTTCTGATTCACAGCTCTCATTATCTTCGTCCCCATCGTTATCTTTATATTCAACTTCAGCCTGAGATTTTTCACAATCCCACAACACATTGCCCATGTCCAATGACTCCAGTGAGTCAGAGCTCAGTCCATAGCCCTCTTCTAAATCCTCTGTTGATGTGTCTTGCTCATAGGAGTCACCCTGCTGATCCAAGGGCTCGTATTGTAGCAACTCCAAGTCATCTGTGCATTCAGGAGTTATACTGGACTTTCTGAAATTAAAGTTTTCACAACTCTCTTCCAGTTCATCCGACTCACCAACAGAAGTCTGTTGATTATCAGGGTCACATTGCTGGAATAACTGGAGGTGATCTGGACAGCAAAGGCTGCATTCAGAGGCTAAACTATGATTAGCACAGTTATCAGAGGACTCACAGTGTTGAGCACGTTTGTGAAATGGCTGGCATAGCTCCACAGGCCTCTCATTGAGAGTCTGTCCAGATTCAAAACACCCATTGCTTGCTGGATGCTGTATGAATCTCTCAGATTGTCTGTTACAGTACATGCCAGAGTCAAGTTCTGCTGTGTTTAAATTGCCATTTTTCTCACAAATGAGAGGACGGTCCATTTCTCCGTTGAAAATCTGGTCGGTGTATGCCATTAGGACCTTAATGCCCAACTCAGTGCTGTCCTTTGAAGGACCACTGAAAACAGTAGCCTCTGTTGGTTTGGGAATCACACATTGTTCAGCAAGGATGGCTTTAGCAGACAGCTCTCCTTCTCCAGAGACTTTACCTTGCTCAGAATTTTCCAGATACATTTCCAAAGCTGATGTTCAGTCAGGACAAAATTGTTAACTCGTCTTTACTCCATGCATTGGTATGCCTGAGTCCAAACAGCAGGTAACTGTCAGATCCATTAAGGGAGAGTTGTTCACGGAGCTGGAGGGGGAAAGAAAGTGAGATCACAGCACGTCCCAGAGAGCAGCAGCAACAGGAGAAGCATATGCATGTTGACATGACAGGTTGTCACAACCAAAAGTGAGACTAGCACTTGACTCGCCCCTCCCTTTGCCAGACACCGTGCAACTTATTTTGGGGGCTTGGAAAGATGTGATAAATAACTTCTGGAATATCAGATCTCTAAGAAACGCTGAACTCAGGCATAAATCTGAAACGGACACTTGAGAACCTTTTGACATTTGATCTCTTCAGACCAAAGCTGTCAGAAGATATGTTATTTTCCCAGAAAACATGAGGTTTGTTCCGGACAAGTGTCTGTGAAATAGTGCACTTCATTGTTTTAACTTATTACTTTGTATTCTATAATTTCCAACAAAAATGGGTTTTTATTTTTTCTTTGCAACAAAGTATTGACTGAAAAAACACACAGGCTTCTCATTACTACTCATACAACATTTTGTTTTCTTTCTGCGTGCTGCCTGCCCTTGAACTTGGAGCATCTAGTGTCATTTGTCTTACTCTGTAACCATGCCTGTGGTAGCTGTTCCTATGGTCCTTTCGGTGTCTTGTAACTCCATGATTGATGTCTGAACATAGAGTACTTTTCGTCACCACTATTTTTTACAATCCTGGAAAGATACTTTAGGACGCATGAAAAGCTGGGAGCCTCGAAAACACGTTTCAAGCAACTGACAACATGCCGTCCGAAAGAAACTGTGATGATAAAAAATATTAAAGGATTTTAAACTTTTGTAAAAAAAAATTCTTCTAGCAGGAGAAGCTTGTTTTGGATAATAAGTGTAGGTCTGTCTCTGTGACTCAGAAAAGAGCAGAGTCTATAGAAGTTTGTTTTTTAAGAGAATCTAACTGAAGTTTTCATGAAAGAGAGTTTAAGAGTGAACACAAATTTTTTAACTTTTTTTTCCCTAAGTGTACATCTGTGGTACTGTAGCATAGGGGGCACCCGATTGTGCATTGTGAATGATGCATTTTCAAAATCATGTCATATATAAGCTGCACTGAACAATAAGCTAAATTAAGTGAGAGAACAGGATGGGAAATAAGTCAGCAAAGTCAGACCTTATCAACTGCATTTAGAGTGACTCTGGAACTTGTTTGTGACACGCTATTTATCATATTCACATTGTCACCTACCTAACTTCAAACCTTGTTTACAACTTGCAAAAAACAGACTGATACCACTAGAAAAATCACTACACTAAAACAAAAACTACATTCCATGAAGGGGCTGTTCCTCACTTATCTACATCACAATGTGAGAACTCGCTTGTTTTAGGGGGTTGGGAGGAACTGGTGCTCAGAAGTCTAATAGAATGAACATTCTATTAGACTTATAAAAGCTCCAAAAGTTAATTTAGCATGGCCCTTTAACCTATAACTTCAGAGCGGCTCAGCAACAAATTGAGATTGGCACCTTGAGATTTGAGAAGCAGTTCAGGCTCCTCAATGCTGACTGCTTACTTATTTGCATATGTGTGAGGACTTGTTTTTGTCAGTTTTGTTTCCTGATTTTTGGTCATGTTCTGTTTAAAATCAAATATAATTGGTTGAATGCTGTAAAGCATGCTGTAAAGCATTCAACCCTTTGTTTTCCTCTTATGCTATCTTCCGCCGTTTTTCGGCACTTAACTCCTTCTACAATTTTCAACCTATTTTAACCATTCAACTATTAAAATGTTCAGCTCTTACAGCTTATTCCTGCTATGACTTTTGGTTTTTCAAATCCTTGAACTTCTTAAGATATTCCAGGATTTTCCAGGATTTTTTGGATCAGGTACTGGATCTGGACATATAAGGAATGTGGGCGTGGTTAGCAAACAAACTTCGTTGCTAAGGACGTCCAAAGTTTTACTTTTTCAGATTTGTCTGAAACTGACGTCGATTTGTTCGTCATCCCCAGGCGAACCAAAACATAAAATGGTTGCTATGGAGATAAAATAAATAGAAAAGTCGCCATTTTGAAAAAAGTGGATTTTCGATCAACTTAGAAAATGTAGCTTTTACCAATATGATACTCTCAAACAATGTGTTTTTTGAGTCAGTTGATGATGCTGATTCCAATGCTAGCACTTTTAGCCATTTTAGCAAAATCTTCAAATTTTCAACAGTTCAGCCATTTTTTCAACAATTTCAGCTTTAATGCTAAACTCCTTCTACAACTTTTGACCTATTTTAGCCATTCTACTATTACAATGTTCAACTGTTTCAGCTTATTCCTGCTAGTACTTTTGATCCTTTAACTCTTTAAGGTTTTTCCAGTACAGTTCAGCCATTTCTTCAGCAAATTTAGCTTTCATTCAGCAGTACAGCATTCAACCCTGCATTTTCTTCTGGAAATGCAGCTTCCTCTAGTTCAAATATAATTTATCTGTTCTATCTACCAATATGAGTTATCATTTATGATAATAATTTAGTTGAGTGAAAATGTTTAAACTGTTTTTAAGTAAAGAATAATTAAGTGTAAATTAAATATGTTTACAGACAAACAAGTACACAAGAATAAATGGCAAATCCATTCACATTTTAGTTTCATAAAGTTCAACCCACTGTTGTTTTTCCATTCTACTACACTGTGTGGTCACATGTCTTTGCTAAATTCAAAGTGTTTACACATTGGACTGTAATGTTGGTTTGATCATGTTGTCCGCTGTGATGCAATTGGTCAATTTACGGTATAGTAACATAAATCTACCATGTCTCAATCCAAAGGGTTTTTACCAAGATTTATATAATTCATTAATTTCATTTTGAAACAATTTTATAACAGTATAAGCTGATTCGATTAACAACTTGCCTCAGACAGACTGATTTAGTTAGAAGTAAGAAATACAAATTGATTCATTGATTAAGTTGATTAATTGTTACACCCCCAATTGCACACTTTTCCTTTTGCCATGAACAAACATGACCACAGTTGTCAGCCCTGTTCAATGCTAATGTGCAGTACAAAATGTACACATTGGTTACAAACTGAACCCTCACATTAAAAAAAAACTTGAACTTGTTGAGGAGATCACAAATTAAAGTGAGAACAGCTGCTAGTTCACAGGAGATAACATCACATCAGCTGGCACCTGAGTGATGAGTGCCAATGTTCTGAAAAAAAAGAGAAAACTCATGCAGATCAGGTCAGCTGTGATGGGCAGTCAAAGCTGTCAGCTCTGACTTTAGTGTGCCTCTCACACAAAACTAAATCTGTGTCTTCACTACGGGCTACTGGGTGGATCATGGTTGCACACTTGTTATAATTGTAAATGAAGAAGGAATTTGAAAGTGTCTGTTGTGGGTTTTGGCTTTCTTGCTTAGCAGAGTTCACATTTTTTGGCAAACTGGTCTGGATGTGTCAGCACAACAAACTTACTTTTACTACTACCAGTTTCTGCTGGTCAGTGTTGTTTCTCAGCTTGTGCAAGAACTTTATTGGCCAAAAGTGTGGCACCTAAATTCATCTTTTAAGATTTGGTAATACTTATACTGTTTTAAAGCTCAAAAGAAAAACAGTTTATGTGCGCAATACTTTTGTAAAACATTGCAAATAATTCTGAAGCCCAAAACTTCTCTGATGTGGAACATCTATTTTAAACTTAACTTTTATGACCTCATTTTGAGGCTCAGCATCCATTTGACCTACTTACAGGCGATATTCCCTTTGGCTCCTGCCTGTTGACTGTTTTATTCAGCTGGCGCTGAAAGTGCCCTGCGGCGCTACAGGCTGTTTATTATGGTGAGGCCAGGCTGTGCTTGTAAGGACATAACTTTCTGGTTATGAGCAAAGCATATGTGAAGGAACTGGGCAGGTGAAGCATGTGGCTTGAAGCCAGTTTAAAAACCATATCACGATGCCCAGTGAAATCCTTCCTCTCATATACCACATCAGAGTACTTAAAATAGATGACCAGAACAGCTCCTGACAGCCGCTGACGTTTATATTTGGCTTGATTAAAATCTAACATCCATTCAAACAAGAAGATCCAAAACCTCTGTTCATCATTTGTGGTTCGAGTCAAATTATTTTTTGTAATATCTCTATTGCAATACAGCTATATGTAACTGTTCTAGCATACAGTAGTGGACAAAATTGTTGGTACCCCTCAGTTAAAGAAAGAAAGTCCACAATGCTCACTGAAATGAATTGAAATTTTCAAAAGTAACAATAAATTGAAATGTATTGAAATTAAATAATCAAAATCACCCATTACTTTTGAGTTATTGATTAACAGAATTATTAAAATAAAAAAACTAATGAAATAGAGCTGGACAAAAATAATGGTACCTCCATAAAAGACTGAGAACTAATTGCCCAGGGGGTCATGATGAACTTAGGTATATCCTTTAATTGACATCACAGCTGTTTTCAAACCTATAATCAGTCAGTGTGCCTATTTAAAGGGAGTCAAATAGTCACGTTGCTGTTTGGTGAAAAGGTGTGTACCACAATGAACATGGACAACAGAAAGTGAAGGAGAGAATTGTCCCAGGACATTAGAAACAAAACTATAGACAAAAATCGTAAAGGTAAAGGCTATAAAACCACCAGGTACCTCAGTGTCAGATCACACCATTTGTCATTGTTAAAGCCAGTGGACTTCACGGGAGACGACCAAGGAAGTCACCACTGTTGAAAGAAAATCATAAAAAAGTGAGACTGGAATTTGCAAAAATGCATGTTGACAAGCCACAAAGCTTCTGGGAAAATGTCCTTTGGACAGATGACACAAAACTGGAGTTTTTTGGTAAGGCACATCAGCTCTATGTTCGTAGACTCAAAAATGAAGCATACAACGAAAAGAACTACTGTGAAACATGGAGGAGGCTCAATTCTGTTTTGGGGGTGCTTTGCTGCATCTGGCACAGGGTGTCTTGAGGTTGTGCAAGGTCAAATGAAATATCAAGATTGTCAAGGCATTCTGGATAGACATATGCTGCCTAGTGTCAGAAAGCTTGGTCTCAGTCGCAGGTCATTGGTCTTCCAACAGGACAACAATCCAAAACACACTGCCAAAAGCACCCAAGAATGGATAGGAGAAAAGCGTTGGACTATTCTGAATTGGCCTTCTATGAGCCCAGATCTGAATCCCTTTGAAGATCTGTGAAAGGAGCTTAAACGTGCCAGAAAACACCCGTCAAACCTGAGACAACTGGAGCAGTTTGCTCATGAGGAGTGGGCCAAAATACCTGTCGACAGGTGCAGAAGGCTCATTGACAAATACAGAATCCGTTTAATTGCAGTGATTGCCTCAAAAGGTTGGGCAACAAAATATTAAGTTATGGGTACCAGCATTTTTGTTCAGCCCTATTACATAAGTTTGTTTTTTTAAATCATTCTGGTAATCAACAACTCAAAATAATGGCTGATTTTGATTATTTAATTTTCAACAAATTTTAATTTATTGTTACTTTTGAACGTTTCAAGTCATTTCAGTGAGCATTGTGGACTTTCTCTCTTTAACTGAGGGGTACCAAGAATTTTGTCCACCACTGTACACACAAAATTTTAATTAGCTTATTCATTTGACTTTAAAATTTAATTAAAAAAAGTTATCTTTTGGCTTGAACTGGGCCAAAAGATTTCTGTTTTTTTATTTTTTCATCTCAAAAATGGTCCTAACCTCAGCAAGACAGGATTTCAACAAACCCTTGCCTGTTTAATAATGGGCAAGC
Organism: Oryzias sinensis; assembly: GCA_037389245.1. Lineage (NCBI taxonomy): Eukaryota > Metazoa > Chordata > Actinopteri > Beloniformes > Adrianichthyidae > Oryzias > Oryzias sinensis. The sequence continues at coordinate 27,961,238 of CM074501.1, forward strand.
AGGCGGGACGCTCTCGTTAACCATTGGAACAAACTTAGACAGTTTTAAGGCTAAATATTGCTTTTCAATCAAAAGGCTTCACTCCATTTTGAGTACAAAATTAAAAAAGATAGGAAAATACAAAGGTTCACAAAAATAAGCAAAAAAAGGCAACTGTGTTTTCCTGTATATTTTTGAAGGTTTTGTTGTTTTTTTTGTCAAGTTTAGCCATTTTACATTTGATTGAAATTAGACTGACTTTTTTGCATTTTCTTTAACTGTGTAGTTTTCTTCTAATTTGAGCGATTTTTGTTTGTTTTTAGACCAGTCATACACAGACATGCAACAAGGAAATATTCACTCTTAATTTTCAAATTTATAATACGCAAAGCAAACGCATGAAATTTGACTTTAGTATTCAGTGGACATTCCCTTTGCAGTTTTTATTTCAGAAATTCTTTTTTGGTTTTGAACTGATGAGCTTTGTCAGCAGCCTTGATGGCCTCCACAATTTTCCTGGCAGACCAGGTCCAGGTCTGCCAGGACAAATATCTGTTGATTCTTTTCTTTTTGAATTGATGTGTAATCTATTCACAGTAATACAAGAATTTGAACATCTTCAGCAATTTTCACTGGCTAAGACTAGCCTCAGATTACCTAACAATAACATCTCTTTGCAAATTTGATATTTATGCTGAATTACTTCTGAGTCTACGTATACGAGAAGGTGAGGACTCTGAAATAAAGCAGATTTCAAAATAGTGTTTTAGTTGCTATAATTTGTAAAAATGTTAATAAATTGAAGCCAGGTGAGTTCACAGAGTAAAGCTACGGATTCACATTTTTCAAGAACTTAATAAACGTGGGTTCTTGAACGTGCTTTTATTTTAGCCCATGGTGTTCACACAGTAAAAAAGCAGGGAGGGGCTTCTTCTTCTTTTGGTACAATGTACTAGTCTGCCATCTACAGTTGGAAGAGGCTTGGTGAGAAATGTTGAAGTGGTACAAATCTCACTCCAGGCTTTTTCTTTCATAGCTTTATTCTGATATATGAAAGATTGGTGTCACATAATTCCAGTCAGGCACAAACTGCAATTATTATGGTAATTTCTCCTCCATGATTAATTATCAACAGTTGGCACTTCCATTAATTAAATAAGATGCAATCCATACATCACCACCAAATTTGAGTCTCTGATTGGTCGTAGCTCAACCTGGTTCACCTTTCATTGCTTTTTCACTTTAATTTTGAGTCAGAAAATACTTCATTTTGAAAATAAAAATTGTTTCTGGTATTTACTTTTATTTTTAGTTATGCAACAAAAATGCTTCCATACAGTCAACCCACATTCTTTTTTTTTCATCACATAGACTACTATTTCTGGACAGCACAACATTGAGCTGGTAACTTTGCCAAAACAAGCCTCACACTTCCCAATCCAAGAAGCTCAGCCAATAAAAATGAGGTTACAGCATTACAGAAAGGCAAAAAACAGATCTCACACCACGGCCGCATTTTTCAGCCCACTTAGCTGAAAGCAGACTTTTCTGGGACCCTTTCATGCAAAGGCTGCTTCTATTTTCATCTAAATGTGGAGAATAAGGACCTTGCAACAGACTTTTAGCCGGTGTGACGTCTGATAGCTTCCACACTGTGACAACTACCCTTGTGTCTCCTCACAATGTTGGCATGGAAAGTTCTGGATGGCAATGCTGGGAGATCAGAGTCTTGCAAATAAAAGTTAAGGTTAAAATTGTACTAAATAAAAAAACACAAAAACAGCTAGGTGTATTAAAGCATTTTGTGCAGTTGATAGAAAAATGACAGCTAGCTAGTAATTATGCTCCTAAATTGCTCAATTTAGCCACATTAGAACTTGTTTCTTTGTACTTTTACTGTTAGCTGAACAACATCACCACCTTATGGTTTACATTTGCATTACACACACACACACACACATCCTCGCAGGCATGCACACACACTTACACACACACACACACACACACACACACACACACACACACACACACACACACACACACACACACACACATTTTAAAATTCCATTTTTGTCATTACATGTTTGTCTTACTCGTATTATGTGGCTAACATTTATAAGCTAAAACAAGTAGCTCCAAACTGCACATCCTCTGTTTTCTGCAACATAATCAGACAGTTACTCAATAATTAAATCCATTTTTCAACATCATTGTATATTTTTTTAATGAACCATGTATATAATTACAATAATGAGAATTGAAATATGGGGTAAGGGCTTAATGAGCTTAATTCTTTGCTATAATCCTGCATTATAGATAGATTTTACAAACTATCTACAAACGATGGTACTCCATATTCTTTGTCCTCCAAACAGAGCAAGTGAAATTAAAACAACATTAAAAAAACATCTAATTTTCTTGGACAAAGTTTGTGCAATGCCACAAGAGTTGGCTAAAAATTCACCTCTGCGTTGTGGGCGGGACCATTGGCATAAAAGTAACCCTCAGCTGTTATCCCTTCATCCCTTTGTTTAAACTTTTTCCCAATAGCTTACAGCCCCTCAGGAGGCTGAGGAGCATTTTGGGTTTTGAGTTGGAGCTGTGCTGGTTGGTTTTCTTTTTCTCTTTTTATTCCCTCTTGGTCCTCAGCAGTCTTGTACTGCTGGGTTTTGTTATTTAAGTTTGGGGTTGGACCTTGGTAATCTTTATTTGCCGACTTTGTTTATTTCCTTTCATTAGTTAGATTCTGTTAGGCAACCATAGCAGGGAGCTGCTGTCTCTGATAGTCAACGTGTCTGCCTGGGTCAGTTGTCACCCTGACAGTATCAACTGATGAACCGACTAAACTAGGTGAAAAGAAGAAGCCAAATCCTGTTGTTCCTAAAAAGACACAGCAAAGGGTGGTGGCTGTAGAACCACCAATTTAAGAATGCCTGTAAAGGAAAATGAAGCCTCCTCTGTCTAGTTACAATTTCTAGACATACTTCAACACCTTCACCCCTTCCTCACTCCAGCCGAAGCCCGTCTTGATTTTGGTAAGCACCACATTATTTTTGTTTGTGGAGGAGGTGCCTTACTTTCAACAAAATGCTACCCCTGCGAGAAAATCTTGAACTGTGGTGGTAGAGCCTGGCCAAGAGTATTTGTTCAAGGGGACTGTAAAGTTTGGACACGTTAAAAAAGGGGTCATGATGCTCAGACCCACTAAAGAATGTGGAAAAGTATAAGTTCTCTTTGCTAGGGTCGTAGTTGATGTGCAGCCCACCAAAGTTGTGCCAGTGCACCTCTTTAACCCTGACAACGAACCTGTGACTATTAAAGGAGGTGCCATTGCCGGCCTTCTCCAGCCAGCGGAGACTGTTCCTCCATCCAGTGGAGGACAGAGGAACTGTCTGCAGTCCTAAGGCATCTCCAGGAGCTTTATGCCCAGAGTTCCCTCCATCTTGATGACAATGAAAAAGTCCAGCTAACAGACCAGTGATGTGTACATGGATGTGTTTTTTTCAAGGGAGCTGAATGATTTGGGCTGCACCAGCCTTATTCAGCATGACATCATAACATGGCCTGGTGCTTCAATCAAGTAACCTCCTTGCTGGATGGCTGGTGACAACAACAGTGTGCAGACCAACAGATCAGCAAGTCTACAAAGTGGTCTTGCTAACCGCAGCCACAGCAGCTGGGTGCCCCCAATTGTAATGGTGGGTAAGAGATATGGGAGTTGTCGTTTGTGTGTTGATTACAGGGCCCTCAATGACAGCACCATCAAAGATGCATACCCTGCCGTGCATCCAAGACACCCTGGACACGCTTGCTGCTGCAAAGCGGTTCAGCACCTTGGATCTCCCCTCAGGATACTGGCAAGTTGAACTCTCACCACAAGCCCACCATGTCGCTGCCTTTTGCACTCGAAATGGTCTTTTTGAATGGAATTGAATACCTTATGGGTTGTGAAATGCACCTGTACCGCACCTCTATGCTACAAATGCCAGTGATACTACACTCACACTCACCAAGCCACTGATCTAGATATTGCACCGATTTGAGTGTGGTTGGAGGCCAACACTGAGTGCCCTTCTTGGACCATAGTTTCCCCACACAGCCCAGCCACTAAAACATACTGGAGCCAGTGGAAAAGATTGTACTTCAAGGAGGGTATCAAGGCCAGCATCTGGACTTGGCATTCTGTCTGAATGACACCCAGTTCTACCCACAGATAGTCTTGCCACGCAAGCTACAGCCTGAATCATGCAGTAGATGAGGGGCCAGTTGGGGGGCATTCTGGCAGTGGTCACGCTGCAAAGCAGATACTGTTTGTACCCCATGAGAGAGGATGTGGTTCTATGGCACCAGACCTGCACCAGCTGTGCATGGAGTGCCAGAAGACGCCTCAAGCTCCCAAGGTAACTGTCAAGGTCGGAGCCCCTATGGAATGTATTGCACTAGACCTTATGGGACCACTAAATGAGACTGATCAAAAAAATCTATATGTCCTCGTCATCCAAGAATATTTCATGAAATGGACTGAAGCTTTGAACGCACTCCAAGAGGTGAAGCAGGTCCAGGCTATGCAGGAGCAGTGTTTCAACAGGATGGACATAATCGAGAAACGAATGGATAACCAAGAGCAAAACTCCAGATCTAACGATGTGATTATCACCGCATTGAAAATCAAACCCCGTCATATGTGCACGCAGTGACCACAGGGATGATGATGAATCAAACAACCAGGAGACGTGCTCTGTGGAAAAATAGGTGGAGGAGTTCTTAAAGTCTGGACACAAACAATATGGAGTAGTGCTGACTGCTCCCCAGGAGAAGAGAGACCAACAAACCAGCAAAGTCTGTTAATCGGAAACACAAAGCAGCTTTATTGTAGCAAAAAAGAAATCTGAAGGAACCAACGTTTGCATGAATGACAACCTCACTTAAAGGAAGCTGACATCGGCAGAAGAGCGCGTCACTTGAAAAAGCTGGGAACATTTTAAGGAAACCTGGGTGGAAGACTGTTAAATTTATGCCAAACTCTGTTGCTCTCCAAAAGCGCGAGAATCATTTAACAGCTGGAAGCTGGGCGTGCATCCGAGGCATCAAAAATTGTTTTTTTCCCTCCAACTCTGTTAAACTCAGCACTAGACTGATTTAGCACCCAAGTGACAGTAATGTAACCAAGAAGATCGAGTATTTTTCAAAATAAAATATCTTTCAAAATAAAAAATTGCTTAGAGACTCATAATAAAATAACTAAAACTGCAAAATTGACACGAAAACCACCCAAATCAAATTTTCTCAGAAAAATCAAAATCAAACCCAGCCAATGTGGTGAAAAACTGCATAATATGGCAACACTGCTGGTGGACGAGCTTCCTTGTTTGGCTCATCTGTGACACACACAGTGGCTGAATCGGTCACGTGACTTCTCCTGCACGCATCAACACAGGGTTTCACTTTATGAGCTCGACACGTTAACTGATAGGTCGGTGTTGCCAGACCCATCAATACCAACTACATGTTTTGAAAAATAAATATAAATATTTTTTGACAAATTTATTCGCTGACCTTGCTATACTGCTCTGTCCACCACACAATGGTGTCAGAAGTGGGATCAGCAGGTTAAGGACAGTTTTTTTCTTTAGACCAGGGGTCGGCAACCCATCTTTTCGGAGCCACATGTGGCTCTTTCATCCATCTGTTGTGGCTCCCTGTGACTTTGGAAAATAATGAGTATTTTATAATAATTAAATTTTATTTTAGTTTTTCATTTTTCATGGCATTTCAAAGGCGCTGATGGCTCCGTACGAAGCGCGAGCCACGTAAAAAACAGCTTCGTAATGAGCTCGTATTTATCGGGCGTGACCTGCAGATCTGAGGAGGCACGCGGGCCGGCTTCAATAAACACTCCGATCTTCTGCCGGGAACTTGACGTGCCGTGGGGCAGAGAGCAACTCGCTGATGACAGACTGAGAGTTCGCGCCAGTGTTGCCAGATAGAGTCACAGTTTTCCAGCCGAAAAGTCATCTGAAAACCGCCAGACCCAGCCAAAAACCTCCCAACACAAGTTTTGATTATGTTTTTTTTTCCCGTACCAGACTGATAAAATGAAAAAAAAATTCTAAATAAAAGATAGTTCAGACTAATAATAAAATGTGTACAATGTTGAATATTTCTTCAGCGGGCCGCCTTCTTTCATTCATTTGCTTAACCCGCTCTATCCCTGCTATAACCTGCGTCCGGCTCTTTCATCCTTGTGCGGCGCTGGAGCGCCCTGACCACCGTATTTTGCGCTCTCTGTGTCGGACACACTGAGGAGCGCGGGGGAAACAACTCTCAGCTGCAGAGGATGTGAACAGGTGAACAGGTAGAGAGGAAAAGCAGGTAAAGAGGCGGAGGAGGGGCTTTGGCTTCAAACTCTGTCAGACAGATGCAAACACGGGCGTCAGATTGAGACGCAGCTTTCACTGCGGGAGTTGAAGCAGAGACTTTCTCTGGGATGATTTTATGAACCCAAACATGGAAACATGATTACCAAGTAGAACTCTTCAAAATAATAATCCTGATCTCTCCACATTCTCAGTGTCTACCATGCATTGATAAACACATTGCTCCATGCAGCGATCAGACCAGAACTAGTAGCTTCTCCCACACGCGGCCGCGGTATCATCTTTTAAAGAACACAATGTGCATTTGCAGCGACGAATGCTTCAGACGATGTCCGATTGGCCAATCTACATGTCAATCAAGTCCCTTACTTCTCAGTGAGGATTTTGATTGGTTGGTGGATTTTAAAGAAGTACTTTTTTTTTTTATCTTTTCTGGCCCGCGATCTACACTCATGTCATTGAAGGTCGACCGTTAGATCGCGATCGACGTAATGAGCACCTTTGAATAATATATACATGCATAATATATATAATGATGTCAAAACGGGTTGTGGCTCCGAGTGCTTTCTTTTTTATTAGGGGCGGTCCCAAATGGCTCTTTGAGTAAAAAAGGTTGCCGACCCCTGCTTTAGACATTCAACAAAATTAAATGAGAAATTCAATTTTGAAAAAGTTTATTATTTTTAATTGTCAAAAAAAATGAAAAATTGAAAATGTAATAATGCAGCAATTAGAGCAATCACAAAGGATTTCAAGAAAATTGACAAAGTGTTACAAAGCAGTAATAACAGTGTGGTAAAACATTTCTTAGATAAGGGGACAAAGTTTAATAATTAGATTAGATTAGATGACTATTAATCCCACGGTAGGGAAATTCATATGTCTCTGGCAGCAACAATGACATTCAGAAATGACATATAAAAAAGAACATCAAAAATTACATTCATATTAAATAAATAAATATTAAATAAATGCAGCTGTGAAAGTGTTAAAAAAAACAGTTGATCAACTACAAACATTTGATCAACTGTAAAAAACATGTAAAACATTTTTTTTGTTAAATACAAAAATAAGTAATAAAGTACAAACCAAAACAAGCAACCATTTAGGAACAAAAAGAAACTGAAAACAGCAACAAAAGTAAATGAATAAATGAGTGAAAGAAAGAAAAAAGACCCCTGGGACCGCAGTAATAACGCAGTAATACCAGTGTCGTAACTAAAATGTTTAAGGAAAAGGCAAATTGTTCTGACCCTGTAATAACAGTGCAATAACAAGACATTTCAAGAAATCTTCAATTTCAAGTTATAACCTAGAAACAAGTGCAGTCACAAAAAAATTTCAAGAAATTTTATGAAGTGTTATAACGCAGTAATAACTCTGTTGTAACTTTTTTGTGACAAAGCAGGGACAACAGTAGCTTATTCCAGAGTATAGGAGCATCAGCCTGGAAGGCTGTGAGGGGACCATCAACAGGTTCTAAACCACAGACCTCAGTACACCAGATGTAGGGGGTGAACAAATCACAGACATTTGGAGGAGCTTGACAATGGAGGTTCCTAAAAGTCAAAACAAAGATTATATATTGAAAGCGGTAAGCAATCTGGAGCCAATGAAGACCTTTGGGGATAGGGGAGATGTGATCCCTTCTCTTAGTGCGAGTCAGGATCTGTCTTGCAGCAGAGAAAACAGACTGTGACAGTAGTCTAGCCGTGGAGAAACAATGGCATGAGTAACCCTTGTGCTATCCTAGGCACTTTAACATTTGGAGTTGGGTCATCTAGACCACTAGACAGTGCGCTGAACCTTCTTTCCTTAATGATTTGTGATCTTCACTGGTGTCCATGGATTACATGAAATCTTTCCACCTTTCTCCACCTTTGTCATGGTGTGGAGAACATGTCGAAGTAAGGGTGGAGTCATCTAAGATAGCTATCCTAGGCACCCTTGTGCCTAGGATAGCACAAGGGATAAAGAAGTTCTAGGTCTTCATATGACAGCATTTTCTTGGGCTTGGAAATTTTCCTCAACTGGAAGAAACAGTTCTAGTCAGCTGTTTGGAGTGCTGCTCCAGCAACATGTCAAGAAAACCCAAGTGCTGCTTAATCATTGTTATTTCATCATCAGGGGAAATAACTAGTGTTTCTGTTTTCTCTGAGTTTAGCTGCAGAGAGTTTGTGTTATCCGTATTAGGCAGTTCATCTGGGAGCTTGTGTGTCTCAGAGGCCAAAAAAAGAGCAATGTAGCTTGATGTCATCAGCAGAGAAATAGGAAAAAGAAAATTAGAAAAAGATGTTATAACGCAGTAATAACAGTACATTGACAAAAATTTCAAGAAAATTGAGAAAGTGTAATAACGCAGCAATAACAGTGCAGTAACAAAAAAAATCCATGAAAATTAACGAAGTTTTATAATGCAACTGTCATAACAAAAAATAAAAAAATAAAATAGACAAAGTGTAATAAAGCTATCATAGCAGTGCCCATCCATCCATCCATCCATCCATCTTCCTCCGCTTATCCGGGACCGGGTCGCAGGGGCAGCAAGCTACGCAGAGATGCCCAGACTTCCCTCGCCCCAGTAACTTCCTCCATTTCCTCTGGGGGGACCCCGATGCTTTCCCAGGCCAGCAAGAGACGTAGTCTCTTCAGCGTGTCCTGGATCTTCCCCGGGGCCTCTGTCCCAGTGGGACATGCCCGGAACACCTCTCCAGGGAGGTGTCCAGGAGGCATCTGGACTAGATGCCCGATCCACCTCAATTGGCTCCTTTCTATTCCGAGCTCTCCGCGGGTGACCGAGGAGAGCTTCTCACCCTATCTCTAAGGGAGCGCCTAGCCACCCTGCAGAGGAAGCTCATTTCAGCCACTTGTATTCAAGACATTATTCTTTCGGACACAACCCATTGCTCATGACCATAGGTGAGTATTGGAACGAAGATCGACCAGTAAATTGAGAGCTTTGCTTTTTGGCTCAGCTCTCTCTTCACCACAACGGACTGATACAGCGACCGCATAACTATGGACGCCGCTCCGATCCGCCTGTCAAGCTCACGCTTGGGTCTTCCCTCACTCGTGAACAAGACCACAAGGCATTTACACTCCTCCACCTGGGGCAATGACACTCAGACGGCAAACTACCTTTCTCCGGTCAAGAACCATGGCCTCAGATTTAGCGGTGCTGACCCTAATCCCAGCCGCTTCACACTCGGCAGCAAATCGCCCCAATGCACGCTGAAGGTCCTGGCTCGATGAAGCCAACAGAACAACATCATTTGCTAAAAGCAAAGAGAAAACCCTTTGGTCCCCAAACCAGGCCCCCTCCGGCCCCAGGCTGCACCTAATAATAATAATAATAAATTTTATTTGTATAGCGCTTTAAATGGCACACAAAGACGCTTTACAACACATGAGCAAAAACAGTTAATAAGAACAGAGCTAATATAATAAAATAATTAATAAAAACATAGAAGACAGATTTAAAGATTAAAAGCTATTTTAAAAAGATGAGTTTTAAGTGATTTTTTAAAAACTGGGAGGTCAGTGCAGTCTCTGAGATGTTGGGGCAGAGTGTTCCATAGGGTTGGAGCAGCAATGGAGAAAGCTCTGTCTCCCCAATTTCGACGCTTGGTCCGACAGGGGAGAGACAGAAGGTTAGCATCGGACGAGCGCAGAGAGCGGGAAGGGGTGTGACGCTGGAGGAGATCGGTGAGGTATGGTGGGGCCAGGTTATGAAGGGCTTTGAAAGTGATGAGGAGAACTTGGAATTTGATACGCTGATCGATGGGGAGCCAGTGAAGGTCTTGAAGGACGGGGGTGATGTGTTCGCGGGAGCGGGTGTGTGTGAGCAGACGGGCGGCAGAGTTCTGAATGTATTGCATCTTATTTATTATTCTGGAGGGTGTACCAAGGAGTATGCTATTGCAATAATCTAACCGGGAGGTAATAAAGGCATGAATGAGGGTTTCAGCAGCAGCAAAGGAGAGGGATGAACGGAGGCGGGCAATATTTTTCAGGTGGAAACAGGCAGACCGAGTGATTTGATTAACATGTTGTTCAAGTGATAGATTAGTGTCAAAGAGAAACCCAAGGTTGCGGATGACTGGTGACGAAGAAAGCGTGGTGTTATTGAAATTTAACTGAAAATTTTGTATGGACTTTGTGATGGTTTTGGGGCCAATTATGATTATGTCTGTCTTATCACAGTTGAGTTTGAGGAAATTGTGCTCAAGCCATGTTTTGATGTCTGTTAGACAGCGGGTGAGTGTGAAATAAGTGGTGGAGCTGATGGATTTGGTGGAGATGTATAGTTGTATGTCATCAGCGTAACAGTGAAAATTTAAGCCATGTTGTCGGATGATGTCACCAAGGGGAATGAGGTAAAGGATGAACAGGAGTGGGCCAAGCACTGAACCTTGGGGAACACCTTGCAACAGAGGAGCTGTGGAGGATGAGCAATTGTTTCCCTTGATAAACTGTTGACGGTTGGTGAAGCCAGGATAGAGCAGAGCCAGTGATGTTGAGACCGTTCTTGAGACGGGAGAGCAGGATGGAGTGACTGATGGTGTCAAATGCTGCAGTGAGGTCCAGGAGAATGAGGATGGATAGCTGTCCAGAGTCGGAGGAGAGGAGGATGTCATTTGAGACTTTGAGCAGAGCTGTTTCAGTGCTGTGTTGTTTCCAAAAACCAGATTGAAAGGGTTCAAACAGATTATTTGAGTTTAGGTGTGATTTGAGCTGGGAGGCAACCACTCGTTCAAGTATTTTGGACAGAAATGGCAGGTTGGAGATGGGACGGAAATTTGCAATATTGTCAGGGTCAAGACCAGGTTTTTTCAGGATGGGGGTTATAGCAGCCAGTTTGAGAGACTGTGGCACACTACTAGAGGACAGTGAAGAGTTAATTATTGTTGTGATGAGTGGAGAGATGATAGGACAGCAACCTTTAACAAGGGTGGAGGGAATGGGGTCCAGAGTGCAGGTGGAGGCTTTGATAGCTATCAGCTGCTTGCCGATTTCCACAGAGGAAACTGGAGAGAATTCAGAGAGCTGCAGACTGGAGGAGGGGGCTAAAGTTTCTGGAGGGGGGTCTGGATTAGGAGTGAGGGAGCTGTAGATTGTGTCGATTTTGGATTGGAAGTGGGACAGGAAGGAGTTGCACTTTGCCACGGTGAAAGATGAAGAGGAGTTATCATTAGGCTTCAGGATTTTGTTTATGGTGGAAAACAAAGTTTTTGGATTATTGGAGTTGGTATGAATGATGTTGGAAAAATAGGATGACCGGGCAGTATTGAGGGCATTCTTGTACTGGTGAGTGAAATCCATGTACATCTGGAGATGTACAGTTAGTCCAGTTTTGTGATGTAGTCTCTCAAGCTGTTGTTTGCGGGATTTCATGGTGCGGAGTTCAGTGGTGTACCAAGGTGCTGTGTGGGTGAAGGAAACATTTTTCGTTTTAGTGGGAGCCAACTGGTCAAGGCAGGAGGAGAGGGTGCTATTGTAGAAGTTTACATGTTCGGTAGGATTGTTAGACTGGGGAGGAGGAGAGACGGACAATTTAGCAGCAAGGGAGGCTGACAGTATATCAGGAGAGACAGATTTAAGGTTACGAAAGGTTATTTTACGCTTGATTATAGGTGCAGGGAGAGAAAATTCAATGTCCAGGCTTATGGCTAGGTGACCTAGAAATTCTGTAAATAAAAACAATGAACAGAACCAGTGGTAAGCCCTGCCAAAGTCCAACATGGACCAGGAACAGGTTTGACTTACTGCAGCTACGCAAACCAAGCTCCTACTCCGGTCATACAGAGACCGGACAGCCCTCAGTAAGGCTCCCCAGACCCCATACTCCCAGAACACCCTCAACAGGATACCACGGGGGACGTGGTCGAACACCTTCTCTAAATCCACAAAACACATATGGACTGGATAAGCGAACTCCCGCAATCCCTCCACCACCCTAAAGAGGGTGAAGAGCAGGTCCACTGTTCCATGACCAGGACAGAGACCGCACTATTGTTCCTGAATCTGAGGTTCAACTATTGGACAGAGTCTCCTCTCCAGTACCCTGGAATAGACTTTACCAGGGAGGCTGATGAGTGTAATTCCCCGGTAGTTGGAACACACCCTTTGGGTCCCACTTCTTAACCCTTGTGCTGTCCTAGTCACTTTAACATTGGGAGTTGGGTCATCTAGACCCACTAGACAGTGTGCTGAACCTTTTTTCTTCAATGGTTTGGGAACCTCACTGGTGTCCATGGATTAGATGAAATCTTTCCACCTTTATCCACCTTTGTCATGGTAGGGAGAAAACGTCAATGTAAGGGTGGGGTCATCTAACTGCCAGTCCAGTGGTACAGTTCCCGACTGCCACGCGATGCTACAGAGACGTGTCAGACACTCTTACAGCATCCAGAGACTTGAGGTACTCAGGGAGGACTTCATCCACTCCCAGAGCCTTTCCACCAAGGAGCTCGTTGACTGCCTTAGTGACTTCAGCCCGGGTAATAGAAGCCTCACCCCAAAGTCCTCATTCTCTGCTTCTTCAATAGAAGGTGTTACGGCTGTGGCCGTAATATTGTTTTGTTTGTATGTTTGGAATGTTTTTCTGTATGTTTTCTTTTGGGAAGGTTTGTCTTTTCTTTTCTTTTCCCTCCTCTATAGTGCCAATTAGGTTCCACCGTGTCCGGACCACCTGATTGGCTGAGGACTTCCCAGCGGCAGCTTTAAAAACGCCACCTCATCTGTTGAAGCCCCTCCCCCTCCAGCTGGCAGCAGCAGAGCATTAGAACAAACATTGTTAGATTTTATTGATCCTGCTAATTGGGGTTGGTTATTTTTGTATGTTTTTTAGTGGTCATTGTAAATAAATTCCCAGCTTAATTTCAGTCTAGGTCTGGTGAGGGTTTTTTGAGTGCTTGGTGAATTTAGTTTTTCTTTTTACCTTTATGTTACTCCCGTCTACAAACTCCTAGACAGTGGCGTAACACTGTATAACTTTTAACATGAACAAAAAACAACACTTCTTTGAACCACAGATGAGATCTTTGCCTTTTGGGTGTGTTTTGTTTCCAAAATCATTTTGTCCCTCAAAAGTGCTAAAAGTGTCAAAAAGCGTTTTGGCTCAAATTCTAACTGTTTTGACTGTTCAACTTGAAATGTGACAAAAAAACAACACTTTTTGAATTACAAATGAGATCTTTGCCTTTTGAGTCGTTTGTTTCAAATTTTGTCACTCAAAAAGTGCTAAAGTGTGAAAAAGAACATTTTGGCTCAATTCTGACTGTTTGACTATTCCACAACTTTAAAAGCATTGACCAAAAAACAACACTTTTTAACCACAGATGAGATCTTTGCCTTTGATTGGGTTTATTCCCGTCATTTGTCACTCAAAATTGCTAAAAGTGTCAAAAAGCATTTTGACTCAAATTCTAACTGTTTTTACTGTTCAACTTGAAATGTGACCAAACACAAACCTTTTTTTGAACCACAGATGAGATCTTTTGCCTTTTTGAGTGTGTTTTGTGGCCGTCATTTTGTCACTCAAATGTGTAAAAGTTTCAAAAGCATTTTGGCCAAATTCTGACTGTTTTGAACTACAACTTGGCTTCGTGACCCAAAACAACACTTTTTTTGAACTACAGATGAGATCTTTGCCTTTTGGAGGTGTATTTTTGTGGCCAAAATAATTTTAATGCTGAAGGGGCTAAGGTGTAAAGGAGCATTTTTGGCTCAAATTCTTTTCATTTTGAATGAACAACTTGAAAGCGACCAATAAACAAAACTTTTTTTGAACCACAAAGATGGAGTTCTTTGCTTTTGAGTCACGTTTTGTGGCCATCATTTTGTCACTCAAAGTGCTTAAAGTGTCAAAAAAAGCACATTTGGCAATTCTGACTGTTTTGAACTAAAACTTTTAGCATTGTTAAAAAAACAACACTTTATTGAACCTGATAGAGATCTTTGCTTTTGTGTGTATTTTGTGGACAAACAACATTTTGCTGAAGGGCTATAGGTGTAAGAGGCATTTTTGGCTCAAATTCTGATTGTTTGACTGTACAACTTGAAGCGTGACCCAAAAACAACACTGTTTTGAACCACAGATATGAGATCTTTGTGTCTTTGAGTGCGTTTGTTTCCAAAATCATTTTGTCATCGAAATTAAAAGGTGTGAAAAGAGCATTTTGGCTCAATTCTGACTGTTTTGACTCTACAACTTAAACGTGACCAAAAAACAACACTTTTTGATCTGCAAATAAATTTTTCCCTTTTGAGTGTGTTTTGTGCTCTAAAATCATTTTTGTCACTCAAAGTGCTAAAAGAGACATCAAAAACATTTGGCTCAAATTCTAACTTCTATTCTAACTGTTACAACTTCGAAATGCGACCAAAAAACAACACTTTTTTGAACTACAAATGAGATCTTTGCCTTTTGAGGGTGTTTTGTGGCCAAAACTCGTTTTGTCACTCAAAAGTTCTTAAAAAAAGTTCAAAAAACGTTGCGGCTCCAGAATTCTGACTGTTTTGAACTTTCTGGCAAGCGTGACCCAAAACAACACTTTTTTGAACCACAGATGAATCTTTGCCCTTTTTGAGTGTATTTTGGCCAAGAAATAATTTTTGTCACTAAGAGAATAAAGGTGTAGGAGCATTTTGGCTCAAATTCTTACTGTTTTGGATAGACAACTTGAAACGTGGGCCAATAGGCTCCGTGCACGAAAGTAAGGAGTTCTACTTCCGCCGCCTTGAGTGTGAGGCCGACCATTTCGACTTACCTTCTACTGGCGACACGGCAGATTTTTGATTCACGAAGATGGTATATTTCTGCGTTTTTCTGGAGTCTCCCAATCGGCGTGAGCGACATCTACGGTTAGCCGACCGGTCACGTGGTTACATGGGCAAAATATAGTGCTTCGAAAAATACCGAAATGTGTCCCGTTGTAAACGGCCTTTGCTGTCACATATTTGTACAGCAGCTTTCATTAATATCTGGCGATCTTCCAAGCACTTTTATTAATTTTATGAATATTGTAAAATTACCTGTTAGCTCATCATTTTTATATTTAATCGCCTTGTGGTCAGTCTTTTTTTGTGGAAGAAGAACAGAAGACGAAGAACAACCCCGGTGTTAGGAGGCTAACAACACTGGCTAACAACGACCAACCCCCTTTATTTGGCCGGAGGCACAATTAGAAAACACAATTCCGTAATAGCCATTGATTTTTTTTGAACAGTTTCTAAGGACTGGCGGCATTTCTGCTCTGAAAAAGCTCACACACACTGTACTCTGCTCTGTCCTCGCAGGTCCAGCAACCCGCTAACCCAGGCGGCACCGACTCGCCGTCAATCTCTCACATAAAGAGCAACAACGCTTTACGTGCCAAAGCACCCTCCCTCCGACACATTAATAAGTCAGCTGCCTCTGCTCTAAAGAAGTTTCCTTTCGGTCCACTGGCACGGGCGGCTTTCGGATGCGGGTCGGCGATCAGTAAACCGCGCATCCCCGCATCTCCCTAGTGAGGGGTGAAAAAGAGCAGAGAAACCCAGCAGGCGAAGCGTCCGCAAACGCTGGTCCGGTCCCCTATGAGCTTTCTCGCTTTCTCTCTCAAGAAACACGTTTATGCATAGTAACCAAACGCTTGGCGACACTGCGTCGGTATATCAGCTATCTCGTCGGGAAATAAATTCTACCCGATCCGGCAGAGTCTGGCCCGGGGCAGAAGTATTCGAAGCGGCGTGTTTACATAGCGCATTTTTTCTTTCCACGATTGCTGCAAAATACGAAACCATTCGTCTTGCTTGAGGTGAAGAGTCCTCCGCCGTGTTCACCATCCATTACGGCTCTCACCGACACATCTGCTGAAAGCTATGAAAGCTTATATTGAGTACTGATGTACTTTGACAGAATTACGCTGCAGGTATACAACAATGTTGTGATGTCTTTGTCGCAGCGTTGAAACACTGAGCAGCCTCTCTTTTGCGAAATCCGCTCCTATTTACTCAAAACTAGCAACTCAACAAAACTCCCCAACAATAACCACGACCAACAGTTATCGGCCTCACACTGAAACCACGGAAGTTAACGGAAGTTCTGTAGTACTGCGTAGTCCTATAAACAAAACTTTTTTGAACCACAGATGGGTTCTTTGCTTTTTGAGTGCGTTTTGTGGCCAAAAATCATTTTGTCACTCAAAAGTGCTTAAAGTGTCAAAAAAGCATTTGGCTTCGAATTCTGACTGTTTTGAACTAGAACTTTAAGCGTGACCCAAAAGCAACACTTTATTGAACCTAAATGAGATCTTTGCCTTTTTATTGTGTATTTTGTGGACAAAAACAATTTGTCCTGAAGGGCTATAGGTGTAAAGGAGCATTTTGGCTCAAATTCTGATTGTTTTGACTGTACAACTTGAAACGTGACCCAAAAACAACACTGTTTTGAACCACAGATGAGATCTTGGCCTTTTGAGTGCGTTTTGTTTCCAAAAATCATTTTGTCACTCAAAGGGCTAAAAGATTAATGAAAAGGCTTATTTGGCTCAATTTCTGACTGTTTTGACTGTACAACTTTAAACGTGACCAAAAAACAACACTTTTTTGATCTACAAATAAGAATTTTCCCTTTTGAGTGTGTTTTGTGCTCTAAAATCATTTTGTCATTCAAAAGTGCCAAAAGTGTCAAAAAAGAGTTTTGACTTAATTTCTGACTGTTTTGACATTTCAACATTAAATGTGACCAAAAAACATTACTTTTGGAACTACAAATGAGATCTTTGCCTTTTGAGTGCGTTTTGTCCTCAAAAATCATTTTGTCACTCAAAAGTGCCAAAAGTGTCAAACGGCATTTTGGCTTAAATTCTAACTGTGTTGAATTTTTTAACTTGAAATATGACCAAGCTGCAGGCCACCAGGCTCGTACGGCTCTGAGTACGCTCTTAGCAGGAGGTTTTTTTCATCCCCTCAAGGCAGCAGCTCGCTCCCGTGGTGAAGTTGGAAGCGCTCAGGGGTTTGGGCTTGCAGTACCTTGCCAGTTCTAAGCCAGCCTGTGTTCCCAAGAGCAGAGGAAGGTTCCGATCGTGTTGACCCCGAGGCTCCCTGAGTGGCGAAACTCGGCGTTCGTTCCCCTGGTCCAAGCAGATGCACCCCTGTGCCTGCTCAGCTTGAACCGCCTGGGGGTGAGTGGCAGCTCACTCTGCAGCTCTCGGCCAAGTTGCCCAGGAGAGCGTAGAGGTTTAGGCTGTAACCCTTGTGCTATCCTAGGCATTTTAACATTGTGAGTTGGGTCATCTAGACTCACTAGACAGTGCGTTAAACCTTTTTTCTTCATTGATTTGTGATTTGTACTGGTGTCCATGGATTACATGAAATCTTTCCACCTTTATCCACTTATGTCACGGTAGGGAGAACACGTCAGAGTAAGGGTGGGGTCATCTAAGGGGTATTCGCACATGGGACGGGAGAAAGCATCTTTTGCCACCTCAACCGCAGGAAAAAACTCTCTGAGCTGGTGCGAGTGGTTGAGAGATACCGTCTAGATATAGTCAGGCTCGTCTCCACACATAGCCTGGGCTCTGAAACTCAGTCCTCAGAGAGTGGTTGGACTCACAACCACTCCGGAGTTGCTCATGGTGAGAGGCGGCCGGCTGGTGTGGGCTTACTTGTGAACCCCCAGCTAGGCCACCAAGTGTTGGAGTTCACCCCGGTGGACGAGACGGTCATGTTCCTCTGCCTACGGGTGGGGACAGGTGTCTCTGACTGTGTTTTCGGCTTACAGGCTGAACAGCATTTTGGAGTACCCGGCCATCTTTGTTTCTCTCCAGGGGGTACTGGAAGTGCCCCAGCGGGGGACTCCATTGTCCTCCTGGGGGACTTCAATGCCCACGTGGAAAATGACAGTGGCACCTGGAGGGGTGTGATTGGTGGAAATGGCCCCCCTCATGTGAACCCGAGTGGTATTTGTTATTAGACTTTTGTGCTCGTCATAGCTTTTCCATAACGAACACCTTGTTCGAGCACAAGGGTCCATAAATACACCTGGCATTAGGACATCCTAGGCAGGAGGTCAATGATCAACTTTGTAGTTGTTTTAGGCGACCTTCGACCCTGTGTCTTGGACACTCGGGTAAAGAGAAGGACAGAGCTGTCCACCGATCACTACCTGGTGGTGGGTTGGATTCGCTGGCAGGGAAGGAGGCCAGGAAGACATGGAAAACCCAAATGCACTATGAAAGTCTGCTGGGAACGTCTGGCTGAGGGAAGTCTTTAACTCCTACATCAGGGAGAACTTCAAACAGGTACAAAGGAAGGTTGGGGACATTGAGTCCGAGTGGACCATGTTCTCCACTTCCATTGTCTCTGCTGCTGCTCGGAGCTGTGGCTACAAGGTCTCTGGTGCCTGTCGGGGTGGTAACCCCCGAACCCAGTGTTGGACACCGCAAGTAAGGGATGCCGTCAAGCTGAAGAAAGAGTCCTATCAGGCCTGACTGGCTTGTGGGACTCCAGAGGCAGCTGACAGGGCTGCAGCACGGACTGTTGCGGAGGCAGAAACTCTGTGTTGTGTGAGGAGTTCGGCGAGGCCATGGAGAAGGACTATCGGTTGACCTCGAAGAGATTCTGGCAAACCATCTGGTGCCTCAGGAGGGGAAAGCAGTTCTCAACAGGCACCGTTTTCAGTGCATGTGGGGAGCTGTTGACTTTGACTGGGGACATTTGGAGGTGGAAGGTATAAAGGGGGCATAACATAAAAAAGTAACAGGTTTGGCTACCAAAGTTGACTGTAACAAAAAACACCAAACGAATGTCTCCATAAAAATATAACAAATTTATTTACAAATTAACAAACAACAACCAACAAGAACTAAAAGTGAAGCTAAAAGGCTTCAGGGTGAACCAAGGCCAAAATAACAAACAAAAACCCCAACTAACTGCAACATGTAATCTTACCTGTAAATGAAAGTTAAGGGAAATAAATGACAAAACTCTAACCTCCCTAACCTAACAAAAACAGGAGGAAACATGTACTAGACAAAATGGCAGTTCATCCCTACAGCTTCACTTAAAAAATAATTATAAACCAAAAGACTAATCAGTGTGGGCACATAAATACAAACTACGAAGAACTACGAATACAAAGACTAAAGTGCAACACACAACTTAACAGGTGGTGAATCTAAAACAAAATGGAGAAGAGGGCCAAGCTGCAGTGGAGGCTGTTGCAGCAAGGCTCCCTTCTCACGGCTGGATGTCCAAATGGTGCTTTTAAGGCTGCCTCCATCAGCTCTGGACCAATTGGAGGCCACACCCTTTTCAGCACCACACCTTCAAATAATCATAGACATACAAACAAAGATCCACAAAACACAAAAGTACCACTCTGATACAAAAATAAAACACAAAACACACAGAACAAACAAATAAACCAAAACCAAATACGGCCACAGCCGTAACACCCCCCTACCCAAGATAAAACGTCTTTCCCGAAAGAAGATTTTACCCCAAGTAGAGCACATACATGAAGTGGTAGCTCTCACAGAGCACACAACACAAACTCAAGATGGCCTCACAAGATGCACCACACACTCAGGACACTACAGAACATGCACCCGTCAAACTCGGGGTGCATGCCCCGCAGAACATGCACCCGTCAACTCGGGGGCGCGCCCCGCAGAACACACACCCGTCAAGACTAGTCATCAAAAACTAGTCACACAAAACAAACTAATCAAAATTAACAACACAATTAATGTGGTGCACCAAAAAAAATCAACACAGGTTTGGTTAACAGTTTTCCTTCCACAAAAACTTGGTAACGTGCTTAAAGCACCGACTTCACATATGTACTGGGCTAGACCAAAGAGGCCCCAATGCACTCAAAAGTGCCAGTACAAACTCAGAGTGACTTAAGAGCGATGTTGTCACTCACATAATTTGAAGAGCAGTAGACGTTCTCTCTGGCAACCCCAGTCTGGAACATAAGTGTTGGGTCCGCCCTTGCACCGGTTACGGCTGCAGGAACTTAAGCACCTGCCGCCGCCCGATCGGGTCAGTGGGATTTGCAACAAATGCTGTAGCCTCCACTCCTACACTGTCGCCTACACCACCTCCAATCGATGCTTCAAGCCAAGGTCTGCCTGAGGGTTTGTAGCATTTCATGCTCAGACAACTGCTCTCACCAAAATGCTCTTGGCTTCCAAAGCTAAACAGGCCAAACTTCAAATGCCAATGTTATGGCCTACAAACAAACAAAAAACTGCCCAACCAAGACTATGAAGTGAACCAAAAACTGTTAACCAAATTCTCCAAGCCAATCAAAACTGAACAGAACCCACATCCCGGACGAGCCCCCAATTTAATTTACGCCCCTGTCTAGGAGTTTGTAAACGGGAGTAACATAAAGGTAAAAAGAAAAACTAAATTCACCAATGACTCGAAAAACCCACACCAGACCCAGACTGAAATTAAGCTGGGAATTTATTTACAATGACCACAAAAAAACATACAAAAATAACCAATCCAAATTAGCAGGATCAATAAACTCTAACAATGTTTGTTCTAATGCTCTGCTGCTGCCAGCTGGAGGGGGAGGGGCTTCAACAGATGAGGTGGCAGTTTTTATGGCTGCCGTTGGGAAGTCCTCAGCCAATCAGGTGGTCCGGACACAGTGGAACCTAATTGGCACTATAGAGGAGGGAAAAGAAAAGGAAAGACAAACCCTCCCAAAAAAAAAAAAACATACAGAAAACATTCTAAACACATAAACAAAACAATAATATGGCCACAGCCATAACAACAGTCAGAAATTGAGCAAAAATTCTATTTTGACACCTTTAGCCCTTTGAGTGACAAAATGATTTTTGGAAACAAAACGCACTCAAAAATCAAAGATCTCATTTGTGGTTCAAAAAAGTTTTGTTTTTTGGTCACGTTTAAAGTTGTACAGTCAAAAAAGTTAGAATTGGAGCCAAAATGCGCCTTTACACCTTTAGCCCTTTGAGTGACAAATTGATTTTTGGCCACAAAATGAACTCAAAAGGCAAAGATCTCATCTGTGGTTCAAAAAGATGTTGTTTCTTGGTTACATTTCAAGTTGAACATTCAAAACTGTTAGATCTACAGCCAAAATGCTTTTTTGACACTTTTAGCACTTTTGAGTGACACAATGATTTTTGGCCACAAAACGCACTCAAAAGGCAAAGATCTCATCTGTGGTTCAAAAAAGTGTTGTTTTTTTGGTCACATTTCAAGTTGAACAGTCAAAACAGTTACAATTGGAGCCAAAATGCTTTTTTGAAACTTTTAGCACTTTTGAGTGACAAAATGATTTTTTTGCACAAAACGCACTCTAAAGGCAAAGATCTCATTTGTAGTTCAAAAAAGTCTTGTTTTTTTGGTCAAGTTTCAAGTTTTAATTCAAAACAGTCAGAATTTGAGCCAAAATGCTTTTTTGAAACTTTTAGCTCTTTAAATGACAAAATGATTTTAGGAAACAAAACGCACTCAAAAGGCAAAGATCTCATCTGTGGTTCAAAAAAGTGTTGTTTTTTTGGTCATATTTCAAGTTGAACAGTCAAAACAGTCAGAATTCTGAGCCAAAATGCTTTTTTGATAATTTAAGCACTTTTGAGTGACAAAACGATTTTTGGCAACAAAACACCCTCAAAAGGCAAAGATCTCATCAGTGGATTAAAAAAGTGTTATTTTTGGTCACGTTTAAAGTTGTACAGTCAAAACAGTTAGGATTGGAGCCAAAATGCTTTTTTGAAACTTTTAGCACTTTTGAGTGACAAAATGATTTTTGGCCACAAAACGCCCTCAAAAGGCAAAGATCTCATTTGTGGTTCAAAAAAGTGTTGTTTTTTT
>CM074501.1:27983945-28007541 GCA_037389245.1 Oryzias sinensis
ATATATATATATAAAATAAAATATATATATGTATATGTAGCGTATATGTAGCGCGTATATGTAGCGCTCAGCATAAATGAGTACACCCCACTGGATTTGTCAGAAAAACCTATAGTGTCCTTTCTGGATCAACATTTTCTGTGAAACATTTTACTACAAAATACACTTACAAAGGTGGCCATTGATTGCAAACAAGTGCATTTTTAATAAAGAAAAGTCCTTCCCATTTCATGCTATCAGCAATGATTCCCCATGAAAAAGAAATGTCACAAAAGGAAATCATTTATCTGCACAAAAAAGGTCAGGGCTACAAGATCAGCAGCAAAGCTTTACATATCAGTCAAAATCCCATAGCAAAAGTGATCCAAAAATATAAGAAAGATGGACGTGCAACCATCTTACAGAGACGATCATCTTGACAGGTGGGTCCTCTGATGACGAGGGTTCAAGAAAATTGCCATGCAAGTTCACTGCAGTTAGCTGAAGCAGTAGTGCTGCTGCTCAACTGACAAGTTGAGCATCACTTTCCATCCAGCATCCAGGCTCTAAAAGAGGTTATTCTTGAAGAATGGAAAAAGGTAGATGTTGCAATATGTGGCCAACTTGTTCATTCCATGCCTAGAAGAATTGGTGCTGACCTTAAAAATCACAGAGCTCATACAAAATACTAGGTGATTAACCCTTGTGGTATCTTAGATGACCCCACCCTTACATTGACGTCTTCTCCCCACCATGACAAAGGTGGATAAAGGTGGAAAGATTTCATGTAATCCATGGACACCAGTGAAGGTCACAAATCATTGAAGAAAAAATGTTCAGAGCACTGTCTAGTGGGTCTAGATGACCCCACTCCCAATGTTAAAGTGCCTAAGATAGAACAAGAGTTACATCAGTACTTTTTAGGAGGGTGTACTTGTTTACTAACTGCCAAACAACTGGTAGCCTTCTCTAACATACACAAAAGGCAACTCCTATCACAACTTGAGATTGAAGCGATACAATGCAATGCCACGGGAGAGCCAGAACAACAGGTCAGAGGGGAGGTTATACCACACTCCCACCCTGAGATTGGATACACAGCCCCAACAACCATAATTACGCTGAGCAAGGCAGCAACTGACCTGAAAGACAAGATAATGTCTACAATGAACACTAGGCAACCCCGACACCAGCTACAACGGTTAAGTGATGTACCACCTGAAAGTCTACTGGAAACTGTGAATGAAGCATTGAGGGCAATTCCTACCACAACCATCACAGAAACCATTGAACTGGTTTACACTTCAGCAGCAGTGATCCTTCAGATGCTTGGCTACAAGAGCAACCATGGAAGAAAACAGCACCCACCATGGAAGAACGGTTAGAGGCCAAAATCAAGGCAACTCGGAAGGATGTGAGTAAGCTGACAGAGGCTTAAAGAGGTACAATGAGAATGCAAGTACCTAGGAGGCCAGATGCCCATACCTGAAGCACTGGAAACTGCCAAACAAAGGCTCCTAGCCTTGAGCAGCTGCCTAAAGAGGTACACAAGAGACAATATATATATATATTTTTTTTTTATTTTACCAGGAAGTTCCATTGAGACTGCATCTCTTTTTCAAGGAAGACCTTGACATCAAAAGACAATAAAGCCAGACGAAGAACCAGGCTCTTCGCAACTCAACCTGCAAAAGTGTACGCTCATTGGCAGGGTCAAAACAGCCGAGCAGACCCACCAAGGCAAGAAACTGAACAGTACTGGAAAAGTATATGGGAGAAAGAGACAGTACATAACACCAATGCCCAGTGGCTGGTCTCTCTGAGAAAAGAACATAGCAACCTCCCTGAACAGAATCCAGTAACCATCACAGTGGCAGACATCCAAGAAAGAGTCTCAGGTATGAAGAACTGGACAGCACCTGGCCCTGACATGATACATGCCTACTGGCTAAAGAAACTTACCGCACTCCACGAGCGCCTGGCAGCACAAATGAACCAGCTGCTAAGAGATGGGACTCACCCCGAATGGCTAACGGAAGGGCGAACTATCCTGATCCCGAAGGATCCATCAAATGGTGCAGTCCCATCCAACTACCGGCCAATAACCTGTCTCTCCACTACATGGAAGCTCATGTCAGGCATCATTGCAACCGAGATAAATAGGCACATGGATCAATTCATGAGCAACACACAGAAGGACATTGGTAGAGACTCCAGAGGAGCCAAACACCAACTCCTGGTCGACAGAACAGTCACTCAAGACTGTAAGTCACGACACACCAACCTGTGCACAGCCTGGATTGATTACAAGAAGGCCTATGACTCAATGCCACACACATGGATCACTGAATGCTTGGAGCTGTACAACATCAACAGGATTCTAAGAGCCTTCATAGGAAACTCAATGAAGCTGTAGAAAACCACCCTTGAAGCCAATGGGAGCCACTTGCACAAGTGTCCATCAAATGTGGGATATACCAAGGTGAACTGCTGTTCTGCATAGGTCTGAACCCCCTCAGCCAAATAATCACCAAGACTGGCTATGGATACCGACTCAGAAATGGGGCCAACATTAGTCACCTCCTATACATGGATGACATCAAGCTATATGCTAAGAGCGAGCGTGACATTGACTCCCTGATCCACACCACCAGGATCTACAGTACTGACATTGGGATGTCATTCTGGCTCGAGAAATGCAACCGGATGGTGACAAAGAGAGGCAAGGTAGTCCACACAGGAGGAGTCTCACTCCCAGAAGGAACAATAGCAGACATTGAGGACAGTTACAAGTACCTTGGAATTCCACAGGCAAATGGCAACCTGGAGCAGGCAACAAGGAAAGCTGCAACAGCTAAATACCTCCAACGTGTGAGGCAAGTCCTGAGAAGCCACCATTAATAATCAGAATCAGAAGTACATTATTGATCCCACACGTGGGAAACTTGTGCGTTACACTAGCATTGTAATCTTAAAAGAAAGTAGAATAATATATAAACAAAATAATTGTAAAAAAAAAAACAAGTTGGTATAATTTAAAAACTATTTAGAAACGGTACAGGCAAAAATGTGCAAAAGCTATATATTACACTGTGAGTTTTTGTAAAGTGTTATTGTATTGGGTAGGAAGGCTTTCTGGTATCGGACAGTTTTTGAACGGAGCTGTCTGAGCCTCTTAGAGAAGAAGCTGTTTGTCCAGAACTAGGTGGAGAGGATGGTCTGGGTCGTCCATGGTGGATCAATAAAGTCTGACTGATGGACTCCTTTGTCTTACTCAAAGTGCCTTATAGTTCTGTGCGCATTATTTATGACATCATTTTTGTCTTTTTTGTGTTTTTTCACCAAAACAAAAGGAACCACTCCAATCCTCTTCGTCGGCGCTCCAACCACCTCAGCGGGGGCAGCGGTGGGATCAGCAGAGGGTCCAGCCCCTTACTGTCTTCTGATGGACAGGTGTGCCTCAGACTGGGCATGCAAGTCTTCTTGAACAGTGCAAATGACATGGCATCCATCCGTTACTTTGGCACTGCTGACTTTGCTCCGGGCCTCTGGTTGGGTCTGGAGCTAAGAAGCCCGAAAGGTAAAAACGACGGCTCTGTGGGCGGCCGGCGTTACTTCACATGTCGGCCCGGCTACGGTGTCCTGGTCCGTCCCAGTAGAGTCACGTATCGGGGGATTAACGGTTCACGTCTGGTGAATGATGGCAGCTGAGGCCTTTTTCAACTTGATGCTTAAGTTTTCTCTTTTTTCCTCAATTTTTTGGTTCTTTTCTTTCCGAGGCTTCAGTCACAGAATATTTGCTTACTAGACCTAAAAGATGTTGAAGCACTTTAAAGTCAAAGAAGAATTGGTATGCAGGATGGGCACAGTCTTCAGAAACTAAGATGCACTACTTTCAATCTGATTGCAATAAAATCATCCTTATGACAGATTTAGAAAAATTTAATGTTATAATATTCTGTAGTTGAAGTAAATTGTAATAAATTGTATTTTCATTAAATAAAAACTGCACACTAGTTGGTTTCCAGCTGGAGGATGTAAAGAAACCTGAGTCACTACTGGGTTTTATATTCTGCTTTAATGTGGAGAAAAAAAGGTTGATGAGGACCAGACCATGTCAACACAAAGCACCATTGATCTGATCAGCAAGACTATAGAAATAATTCCTAACCATCGCAAGTCTGATTCCAGTAGTCCAGGAATAAAGCAGAAGAACCACTGCGAACATCTTTATATCTATTTTGCCTGTTGTGTTTTAATTGTGATTTTGCCATTTTTAGCCAAAATCCAAAAACCTGGGTTGTTTTCTGGGACATATTTTCTGCAGAACGGCAGGAGTTCATTAGAAATTCACCTCTGAGTTGTGGGCGGACCATTGACGCTCAGCAACTCAGCTCACCTCCCCCTCCTCGTTACTGAGAGCTTAGTTTACATGCTGTCCTACTGTCTTACAGCCCCCAACACCCCCACTTAACAATAGCGGTGCAACAAAAATGGTGAACAATATTAGAGCTATCCATGGAGAGCTATTCTTTATGTATGTCATCCATCATCAGAAAAATGTCAGAAGAGTATGGAAAGACTTGAGGGTAAAAAAAAAACCTGAAACATTCAAACGTTTTCTTTTTAACTGTATATGTTTTTTTTTAAAGCTTCTCTTTATTCTTTTCTTCATTTGATAAAACAAAAGTATATGTTAAAAGAATAAAAAAATATTATATTCTGTTTATTTTGTGTCTTTTTTATTTGTTCCCTGTGGATTTCTCCAGGTTTTTTTGCTGATGGTCTCAAAGCTGTGGAAGCTCTGTCTGAAGGAAGCATTGCTATTTTGTCAGTAGCCTGTGCACACAGATTATAATTTGAGTGGGATTGGCACACTTTATTATTTGTTTTCTTGGAAATAAATCCTGCAGCTTGTTACATGTTACTATTTGATCCAGGGAGAAGTCAAATATTAAGGTTTTGCGTTAAGTAAACAGTAATAACTTTAGAATAAACTGGTGCAGAAGATGGGATTCTGCAGCTGATGGTGATGGAGGGCTTTTAGGTCCAAAGAGCCTATGTGAAATCACAGAAGGTTTATAAGATGTAAACCGTTTTAGAGGGAAAAACTATGTGTCTCTCATCCAAAAGTGAGAAAAACCTTTTATGGATGAAAATGTTAAATTCACACTTACATACTGTAAGCGATTGTAAACGATTGTCTACATGCAGCTGGTAGAGGAACGAGGTGAACAAAGATCAGTTCTTGGTAGCTGTCAATCTTGATAAAGTTCTAAGATCATTTTCAAATGGTCTTATCCTTTACTGAAAAACAATTGTGACAAACGTCTGCCTCCCTGAAGAGAAGGAGCTTTGTGTTGAGGTCAGACCATGCAGCCTGGAGTTCCAGGAGAAGAAATACGAGTTTAATAGTAAGATTCTTTTTTTTAATGCAAACCATTAATTATGAACTGTATTAACTATTCTAATGTATTTATTTGTAATCTAACCTAATACTTGCTGTGAAAAGACTCATTTTGAGGTATTTTCATTGAAATTTGTGGCATTGTGGAACAGTAAATGATTTAAATACAACTAAAGTGTCTCAACAAGGTTTTATTTTTATTTTAGCTGACTTCCAACCTTCAGGTTTACACCACCAAAAGATTTTTTTTCTAATCTCAAACAATAAAGAAAAAAAAGTGCTTTGATTTTCCTTTCCACAATAGATGATAGTTATTGATTAAAAATGAGATCAACTCGAATTAGAAAATAACACAAATTTGCAATTATTCACGGTTAACCCTTGTGCTATCTTAGATGACCCCCCCTCTTACATTGACGTGTTCTCCCTACCATGACAAAGGTGGATAAAGGTGGAAAGATTTCATGTAATCCATGGACACCAGTGAAGATCACAAATCATTGAAGAAAAAAGGTTCAGAGCTCTGTCTAGTGCAGGGGTGGGCAATTCCAGGCCTCGAGAGCCGGTGTGTCTGCATGATTTCCAGATATTCTTGCCCCACTCATGGCTCATTACCTGGTTCAGGTGTGTCCAGCCAATTACAACATGCCAGAGCAGGGTATGCTGGAAAACATGCAGGAATGCGGCCCTCAGTGCCCACCTCTGGTCTAGCGGGTCTAGATGACCCAACTCCCAACGTTAAAGTGCCTAGGATAGAACAATGGTTAATGCTAAAATTTGACACCCCTAGATTTTGAGCATTTTAAGTAAAATGGAACCATCCTAATCCAGAATGTACCAACTTAGTGTACTGTGGTTCAGTGAGATGTTTCAGGCTCATTTTGCTGGTGACTGAGTTTAAAGTCATTTCATTATATAAAAGAAGAAAATGATTCACAAATGGAATGACAATTTAAAGTAATGAACCCACAAAGTTTGGGAAGTCTTTTGATACCACTAGATAGTAGATGAAATGGCCTAAATAAATGTTGTGAAACAAAATCTTGAACTGATCTTTTTAAAAAAAATATTAAAGTTTGGAGTTGAGAGTTGAGATGGAACTTCTGGGGGACGTAATGAAGACTTTCTTTAGACCTAATGGGCTTAGACTTTTGGTTGGTGTGAAAATAATTTAGCAGCGAGCTTGAAAACCTTTACTGTGTAAATTTTTTCGGGGTGGTGAAAGATGCTGTCCATGTCGGCGTGAAGCTTTGGCATCTGGAGACACTGATATGAACTATAAATCAAAATATATCACAGGTATGAATAATTTAAAGCTGGGCATATGTGCGAAATGAGGGTATATCTCTGCAGCGCAGCTCCTCAAGTTTTCAATATTTACCACTTTGAGATGGAAAGAAGCAAAAAAGATGGGCGGGCCTCTCAAAAGTTTATCAGAAAGCTGAGATGTTCTGTTTTAGCTTTGGCCTCCTGCCTGGCTGGATTGAGGAATGCATTTCTAAAAGTGAAACAATTAACTGGAAGAAACCCTTAGACACTAGTCCTCTTGGTGCACTAAGGCCTCTTCAGCTGTATAGTCTGCAAAGCTGAGCCCTGATGGGAGACAAATGATTCCACTATGACCATGTGGAAAGATTAGTCTGCTTTCTGCATGACGCTGAGCACAGCTGGAGCAGCTGGCACCTGAGCAACGCAGTTTGCTATCTTTATCCAAATACATGTTGGCAGCTGCACAAGCCTCTGCCTTTGCACACAACAGTTTGGGGATAATCCTGTCAAATCTCCATTCACCCCACCAGGGCTTATGCACAATAATGACTGGCTCACCGCACATAATCCTGTTTATTACATGACTGTCTTAGCAAAATGAGCTGCACTGGTTCACACAGAATATATATTGTGAAAGGTTTATCAGTTGGATCATCTGCTTAATGCAGAATGCAATACAAAGCTCAGATAGTCTCCCTGGATGGCATAAGTATAGCCCCCAATATCACAGTTAGAAACCTTGGGGTTTATTTGATTAGGACTTATCATTTAACGCTTGTGCTATCTTAGATGACCCCCCCTCTTCCTTTTACGTGTTCTCCCTACCATGACTAAGGTGGATAAAGGTGGAAAGATTTCATGTAATCCATGGACACCAGTGAAGATCAAAAATCATTAAAGAAAAAAGGTTCAGAGAACTGTCTAGTGCACATGTGTCAAACTCAAGGCCCAGGGGCCAAATGTGGGCCGCCATGTCATTTCATGTGGCCCGCGAGTAGGGTTGTGATGATGACCTTATCACTGCACTTTTTTTTTGTTTTGTTGAAAGTTCAGCATATGTTGCGTGATTGGAACTATAATAAACACATTAAACGCATTCATCTTTGCTGATAATTTCCTTTTTCTGCTAGTCCTGTGTTCAGACTTTCCTTCTTTCTTTCAGACTGTTCTCTCCTTCTCTCCCACCGCGCTCACTGCCTCTGCTGCACGTGACACGCGGTTCCCTTACACACACAGGTGCACACTTTCAGAAGCCCACATCCTCATTCTACAACAGAAGTTTCCTCTCATGAGGAAATACAACAAATGTACTGCGTTCTAATTATTCATTTCCATTGTATTCATTTCCGTTACAAGCTGTATGCGTTCTTAAGTGCGTGACACGGCCGCCCGTCGGAGGATTTTGTGTTGGGGGGGTTTATTACTGTTCTCCTTCACTCTGTAACACCAAACATGAACGCGCACTTTTAGATTTCCATGAATATCACTACATGTTTTGTTTGGGAAATATTTTGTGCAGCACAACGTAACGTCTGTTCTTCATGGGTGTCAGGCTTCATAGCTACCAGAAAGGTGACAAAGTGTCTGCAGTCTGTTTATTACTGAGCAATGGATAATAATCTGAGAAGATGTCTGTACCAGAGAGCACAGGTGAAGGCTCACATGCAGCTAGAGAGCGGTCCACTGCAGAAGAATCAACACGCACCCCCAACACACGTGTGCGCGCTTCTTCCTCCCAGTCCTACACAAGACGCAACGCGCTCACACAGTTACAGTCACTGTACAACAGTGTTTTTCAACCTTTTCTGAGCCACGGCACACCAGGATCCAAAGATTTAAAAAAAAATACAAAAATGGAGAAACTCATAGTCTGTGTTGATCTACAGCCCCTCCACAATCTCACATGCATTTTTGAGATAATTGTGGTAGAAAAAGCTGGAAACTGCTGCTGTTTTTTTTTCTAAAAGATGCAATAAAAGTTAAGTTAGAAGATGTAAAAACAGTTTGAAGTGTGTTCGTTGATTTCAAGACGTTTAACAACAGATCTCCTTGTGCGCTGTCACCTTCACAACCCAATGCATCATGGGAGATGTAGTGCATTAAACGGACGGCGTAGATCGCTTTTCGGAGCTTCATTGTTTTGTTCACTTGTTCCACGGTCTGATACCGGATTCTGTGGAAAGCTACACCGATAAAGACGAACTTTAGCTGGTATTTTTGTTAGAACTGAGCGACTTTACGCGCTAAATCGGGACAAGGAAGTGAAGACTTTAACCACTTCTGATTGGTCAGACTGATGACATGTGATTAAGATCCCCAAGAATGATTGGTGGAGACAGTTAAAGGGACTTTTCCAAAATACAGCCGGAGCTGCAGCTGAATGGCGGTACGTAATTCTTATCAAAATGTCTTTAATAAAATAAAATAAACGCAAAGAAAAAGTATTTTACGACCTTTATATTCCTAACTCCTCAGTGTTTTATCAGGGCCTGTTTGGATGAACAGAGAGCTGAAATCCTGGAGATGGGAAATGTTTTTAGATCAATTAATGAGGGCAATTTCCCACGGCACACTTGACCATCTCCCACGGCACACTAGTGTGCCGCGGCACACTGGTTGAAAAACCAGCTCTACAACACCTATATAGTTAGTCCATTAGTTAGATAGTAGTAGTTAGTTGTTACTGTTATTTGTTAATAAAGAATACTACGTTGTAATTGTATTTATTTGTGATGCGGCCGCCGGGGGATTTTATTTATTTTTTTGGGGGGGCTGCTGTTAACCGCGACACTGCGCCCCCTGGTGGTTCATCACCCCGGTGATAAAAAAATCTGACACGTCACAGCTCTAACCGCGACGGCATAAAAGTTTTTTAATTTCTTAAAATAAAAATTGTTATGTATTTATTCATATCTAGAGGGAATTGGACTTGAAATATCGGATTGAGCAGCTAAACATTAGGACTTAAACACTGTTAAACAGTGAGTTATTTAACATTAAGGAGTAGTTACATTTATTTTTCATTACATTTAGTTACATGTAGAAGTTATATCTGGCCCTTCGAGGACAGCCACTATGCTGATGTGGCCCTCGGTGAAAATGAGTTTGACACCCCTGGTCTAGTGGGTCTAGATGACCCAACTCCCAATGTTAAAGTGCCTAGGATAGCACAAGGGTTATGGCTCACTTATCTCAGGCATGTAGAACTGCCTTTTTTCACCTGTGGAATATTGCTAAGATCGTGTCAATGAAGACTCTCATTCCTCCAGGTTGGTTCCATTGTAGTAGGTTTAGGGGTTGTCATCTAGACTTGGTTTTAAAGTTAGAAGACGTTTCACCTCTTGTCCAAGAGGCTTTGTCAATTCAGAATTAGCTGGTCGACGGTGAGTCAGACCTGAAACTGGATGGTATTGTCAACTTAGCCTACATGGTTTCGGGTCATTAAGAGTCCTTTGTCCTCAGCTGGGGGTTGGGGAGCCAGTGACTTCCTACCCAAACTGGTCATCTCTTTCAGCTGTTAACGACCCAGGTAAAACTGCCATAGATAGATGGAAGAAAAAACCTGAGACCACCATTCTTATTAAGAGAAGAATAAACCTTCTCCCCAGCTGAGGACAAAGGACTCTTAACGACCCGAAACCATGTAGGCTAAGTTGACGATACCATCCAGTTTCAGGTCTGACTCCTCCCCCATGAGCGCATAAAAACCAGCTCTTTTACCAGCTAATTAAGAATTGAGAAAGCCTCTTGGATAAGAGGTGAAATGTCTTCTAACTTTAAAACCAAGTCCAGATGACAACCCCTAAACCTACTACAATTGCTAAGATCAGAAATATACTTTCTAAGAGTGATGCTGAAAAACTCATCCATGCGTTTGTTGTGTCGAGGCTGGATTACTGTAACTCTTTGTTAGCAGTGTGTCCTCAGAGTTCCTTAAGAAGTCTCCAGCTTGTTCAGAACGCAGCAGATAGATCAGGGGTCGGCAACCTTTTTTACTCAAAGAGCCCCTAATAAAAAAGAAAGCACCCGGAGCCACAACCCGTTTTGACATCATTATATATATTATGCATGTATATATTATTCAAAGGTGCTCATTACGTCGATCGCGATCTACCGGTCGATCTTCAATGACATGAGTGTAGATCGCGGGCCAGAAAAGATAAAAAAAAAAAACTACTTCTTTAAAATCCACCAAAGTCCTCACTAAGAAGTACGGGACTTGATTGACATCTAGATTGGCCAATCGGACATCGTCTGAAGCATACGTCGCTGCAAATGCACATCATGTTATTTTAAAGCTGTGTTTTTGAAATTGCCCTCATTAACTAATCTAAAAGCAATACCATCTCCAGGATTTCAGCTCTTTGTTCATCCAAACAGGCCCTGATAAAACACTGAGAAGTTAAGAATATGAAATATCATAAAATTATGTTTTCTTTGTGTTTATATGATTCTATTAAAGACATTTTGATAAGAATAACGGGATACCGCGATTTAGCTGCAGCTATAACTGTGTAAGGAAAAGTCCCGCCCCTTTAACTGTCTCCACCAATCATTCTTGAAGGCTTAATCACAAGCCATCAGTCTGACCAATCAGAAGTGGTTAAAGTCTTCACTTCCTTGTTTCAATTTAGTGCAAAAAAGTCTCTCTGTTCTAACAAAAATACCAGCTAAAGCTCGTCTTTAGCGGTGTAGCTTTCCACAGAATCTGGTATCAGACTGGAACAAGTAAACAAAACCATGAAGCTCAAAGACGCGGGTCTTTCCGCGGTCACCGGATTATCGGCACTACATCTCCCATGATGCAGTAAAGTGACTGTCTTAGCGCACAATGAGTCTCTCCTCTTAACGTCTTAAAACAACGAACACACATCAAACAGTTTTTGAATCTTTTGACTTAATTTTTAATACATCTCTTAGAAAAAAAACAGCTGCAGCTTCCAGCTTTTTCTGCAAGAATTATCACAAAAATGCATATGAGATTGCAGAGCGGCTGTAGATCAATACAAGTTGAGTTCTACTTGGTAATCATGTTTCAGCTGATATCAGCTGAAGAAGGATATGGACCTGAATCTAATGTCTGCAGACATAACATCAAAGAGAACTATTAACTTTTAAAACCCAGAAGAACGGCTGTTATCAGTAAAAGAAGAAATGCCAACCTTGGACAATCGACAGATTATGGACCCTTTTTATTTGCCCTTACAGCATTACCTTATTATAAAAAAAAAAATAAAAATAAAAAAAAGAAAAGAAAAAGAATATTTAAAAAAGTAAACCAAATGATTAATCACTTTTGAAAATTGTTAAATTGATTGACTTTTGATGATATTACTTCACTAGCTCCTAAAATTGATAAAATGATTCAAAAATCTTTCCTAATGTAGCATAACTTTGCACATGTTTTTAACTTTTGATACTTGATTAAATTTTGCTATGAAAACTCCTGAAACAGTGTTGCGTCTATTTTACTGATATAGTATTATGTTTTAAAGTATATGAATGACTTTTAAAAGTAACATAATTTGCATATATTTCAGATGCTGCATTTGCCATGTTGATTTCTAAAGTTATTTTTGACGTAGTACTTAAGTAATTTCATCTTTGGCACATGCTTTATTGATACCTTATGATTCTTAATTCTGTCTGATTAAAACCTAGGAACCGGATATTGATAAATCATGTAATAAAATGGTTATAGTATAACGGGGTGGGATTATATAAGTTCGCTTCTTTCCACTCCCTTTCAAGCAATTTTTATTAATTATGTCTAATTATCCTAAGTTTGATTAGTTACTGTATGAATGTATAACTGATGATTATATTGCTTTTGTGTATTACTCCTATTTGATTGCTTGAAATAAACCATTTCAAATAAAAAAAAAATGTTTCCATGTTTGGGTTTATAAAATCATCCCAGGGAAAGTCTCTACTTCAATTCCATCTGACGCCCGTGTTTGCATCTCTCTGACAGAGTTGGAAGCCAAAGCCCCTCCTCCGCCTCTCCACCTTTTTGCCTCTCTACCTGTTCACCTGTTCATATCCTCTGCAGCTGAGAGTTGGTTTCCCCCGCGCTCCTCAGTGTATTCTACACAGAGAGCGCAAAATACGATAGTCGGGCGCTCCAGCGCCGCACAAGGATGAAAGAGCCGGACGCAGGTTATAGCAGGGATAGAGCGGGTTAAGCAAATGAATGGAAGAAGGCGGCCCGCTGAAGAAATATTCAATATTGTACACATTTTATTATTAGTCTGAACTATCTTTTATTTAGAAAAATCTTTTATTTTATCACTCCGGTACGAAAAAAAAACATCAACAAAAGCTGTTTTGGGCGGTTTTTGGCTGGGTCTGGCGGTTTTCAGATGTTACATGCAGGGGTTTTTCATGTCTTTCTTTTGTTTCTTTCCTCTGCATGTGNCACTTTATAGATAAGGCAGTGAGTCTTTTCTTTTCTTGTTTTAGTTTTAGCGCCTTGATAGCCAGGCTGGGTTTTGTTCTATTAATTTCATTCCTTTGGCCCAACCTTAGTCCCTACCTCCCCATCTCCACGTTCAATAAAATCTTTAAAAGTTATTCATTGTGTGTGTTTATGTTACGTACACCTCCGCCCTAGACCTGTACGTTTGTGAACGTAACATAATTGGGGGCTCGTCCGGGATATTGTTAACCTGTGTTTGACATTTACGTTTGTTTTCACACAATGTTTGATTTACAGGACTTTCTGGATCACCCTAGTCATCTTAAAGTTGACTTGTGTCGCAAGGATGATCTTTTGCTTATTGCTGCTCATTTTGGGATTAGTGTTTCTAAGCAAAGCCTGAAAAGAGAAATTAAAAACCATGTGGTGGGGAAGTTAATTCAGATTGGTGTTCTGGGAGAGCCTATGGATGCTGGCCATGCTGTTCTGGGGGAGGCTGTTTCTCCTGGTGTTTCTGTTTCAGATGTGAAGGACCATATCACACCCATTCGTCCACCAGAGGGTGTTCCTGCAATGCCTGTCACCTTGCCCCGCTTTGATGCATCCTCTCCTCATGTTTCTGGTTCCGGTGCCAAACTTAAAGTACGGCTAACTCGACTCCATTTGGAAGCAGAAGAGAAGGAGAGGGTGAGAAAAGCAGAGTACGACCTACGTCTCCAGGTGAAAAAATTAGAAATTGAAGCTGAAAAAGAGATCAGGC
Source organism: Oryzias sinensis (assembly GCA_037389245.1). Lineage (NCBI taxonomy): Eukaryota > Metazoa > Chordata > Actinopteri > Beloniformes > Adrianichthyidae > Oryzias > Oryzias sinensis. Next base: position 27,997,779 of record CM074501.1, read on the forward strand.
TCCGCCAGATAGAACTCGAAGCCATGAAAATTTCTTCAGGACAGTTTCAACCCTCGCTATCTGAAAAATCGGGGGACGTTTTAACAAAGCACAGTTTTGATGTCAGTAAAAATATTGCACTTGTACCAGCATTCGGGGAGTCAGAAGTTGACTCGTATTTCAATGCATTTGAAAGGATTGCTAGTGCACTAGACTGGCCAAAAGACATGTGGCCTATTTTGCTCCATTGCAAATTGGTTGGAAAGGCCCAAGAAGTTGTGTCTGCTTTGTCTTTACAGGAAAGCTTGGATTACAGTGTCCTAAAAGAAGCTATACTACGTGCATATGAACTAGTGCCTGAGGCATATAGGCAGAGGTATCGGAACCACAAAAAGTCCAGTGAGCAGACTTTTGTGGAGTTTGCACGTGAAAAGGGGAATCTCTTTGACAAGTGGTGTGCTTCTAGCAACGTCAAAGATGACTTTGAAGCACTACGTCAGCTGGTCTTGCTAGAAGACTTCAAGAGAGCTTTGCCAGAAAAGCTTGTGGTGTTCTTAAATGAACAAAAAGTGTCTTCTCTGTCTAAGGCGGCTGTCCTAGCTGACGAGTTTGTGTTGACACACAAAAATGTATTTGGGGTACTTCACTCTCAAAGCCACTCTGATCCTCTATTAACTCGCCTTAGCCATTCAGATAAACCAAAGCCACCATTGTCACCCCCTCGCTCATGTTTTTACTGCCACAAAAGGGGACATCTTATTGCTGACTGCTATGCCCTGAAGAAGAAGTCAACCTCTTCTAGTCAACCAAAGGGAATGGGATTGATGCAGGCTACATGTTCTGATCTCCCACGTCAACAGGAGGGTATCAACATGGACCCCTGTTTCAAGCCATTTGTCTCAACTGGTGTTGTGTCTCTTACTGATGACACGGCTGTCCAGTGTCCTGTAAAAATCTTAAGGGACACTGGAGGGTCACAGTCTATAGTCCGTGACGGTGTTCTGCCCTTAACAGAGGCGTCATCATGTGGTTCCTTTGTCATGATTCAGGGAATTGGAGCAAACCTGGTTTCTGCTCCTTTGCACACGATCTACCTGAAGTCATCACTTGTAACCGGAATGGTTAAAGTAGCAGTTCTTTCAGCTCTGCCTATCGACGGCGTTGACCTCATTTTAGGTAATGATTTGGCTGGGGGGAAAGTCACCCCAGTCCCTGAGTTACTCGACAGCCCTAGCATGGATGATGTGCCAGATAAGTTGATGGATGATGTTCTTTTTCCATCATGCGTTGTGACCAGGGCCCGATCCAAGAAGGGTGAAATTGACCTGTCTGACTCATTTCTTGCCACAGATGAGTCGTCTGACGGAGAAGAGCGCACAAAGGAAGTGAAACAAGTTGTGCCTCCTCTCACCAGCATTGCCGATCCAAATCCTGCTAGTCGTAAAGACTTTATCATGGCTCAAAGAAATGATGTAACCCTTTCCAGGTGTTTGTCTTCTGTTGTCTTAAAGGAGGAGGCTAGGAGAAAAACAACTGCTTACTTCCTTGACAATAATCTGCTGATGCGACGATGGTCAGATGGATTGGAAACTGGAGGCAGGGATGTGTATCAGGTTGTGGTGCCCACAGATTACCGTAACAAGGTTCTGTCCTTGGCCCATGACCACCCCTGGTCTGGACACTTGGGGGTTAACAAGACCTATAACAGGATCCTGAGGCATTTTTTCTGGCCTGGCCTCAAGGCAGATGTTGTAAGGTTCTGTAAAACGTGTCATAAATGTCAGGTGGCAGGTAAACCAAATCAGGTGATACGACCTGCTCCACTCCATCCCATCCCTGCAATAGGAGAGCCATTCGGAAGAGTAATAATAGATTGTGTGGGGCCATTGCCAAAAACAAAGATGGGGAACCAATTCCTGTTAACCATAATGTGTGCTGCTACTAGGTTTCCTGAGGCCATCCCTTTGAGAAAGATTACAGCCCCAGTGATCACCAAAGCTTTGGTGAAATTTTTTACAGTGTTCGGACTCCCAACGGAAATCCAATCTGATCAGGGAACGAACTTTAAATCAAAAACCTTTGCCCGAGCATTAGAGTGTCTTGGGATCAAACACTTGACTTCCAGCCCATATCACCCTGAGAGTCAGGGAGCTCTGGAGCGGTTTCATCAGACTCTTAAAGCTATGTTACGGAAGCACTGTTATGACTCAGAGAAGACATGGGATGAAAGTATTCCCTTTGTTTTGTTTGCTGCTCGTGAGGCTGTACAAGACTCTCTTGGATTCAGTCCTTCAGAGTTGGTGTTTGGACATGACGTCAGGGGTCCACTTAAAATGTTAAAAGAAACTCTTGTTTCTCAGACAAAGGAACTTAAGAGCGTTCCAGAGTATGTTGCCAAACTAAGGGCCAGACTCCAGCAGGCTTGTTCTCTGGCAAGGAACAACTTAGTTTTCTCTCAGGAGAAGATGAAGCGACATTACGATCGGCAGGCCATAGTAAGGTCATTTGAGTGCGGTGACAAGGTATTGTTTTTTTTTGCCCAAACCTGGATCAGCCTTGTCTACCAAGTTTTCTGGACCTTACATTGTGGAGAAGAAGTTAAGTGCAACAGATTACCTCATCCGAACCCCTGAAAGGCGTCGCAGTACAAGAGTGTGTCATGTTAACATGCTCAAACCGTACTACACTCGTGAGATGCAAAATCAGGAGCAATCTCAAGATGCCAACACAGATAGTTTGCCTGTGGCTTTAACCTTGACTGCATCTCCACCTGAAGACAATGACTGTTTGTTGTCCGACATTGGAACTCAGGGTATTAAATTGTGTAATAGTGACATAATGTCTAACTTGCCTTTCCACCTAGCTCACCTATCAGAAAGTCAGTTTAGAGATTTAGAGGCATTGATTAGGGACTTTCAATGTCTTTTTGGTGATGTACCCTCTCAGACAACATATATTGAACATGACATTGTTCTTACTACCGCTTCCCCAATCAAGCAGAATGCATACCGCATTAACCCGGTAAAGAGAAACCTGATGAGAAAAGAGGTGGAGTACCTCTTGCAGCATGGTTTAGCCATTCCAAGTAGTAGTCCTTGGAGCTCCCCTTGTCTTTTGGAGGTTAAAAAAAATGGAAGCCCTCGGTTCTGTACCAATTATCGTAAAGTGAACGCGATTACAGTACCAGATGCCCATCCGTTACCACTTATTGATGACTGTATTGATGAGATCGGTCCCGCAAAATTTGTGACCAAGCTGGATATGCTAAAAGGTTATTGGCAGGTTCCTCTGACTAAGCGTGCTTCTGATATTTCAGCTTTTGTTACACCTGACTACTTTCTCCAGTATACAGTAATGCCTTTCGGGATGTGCAACGCACCTGCAACCTTCCAAAGGCTGGTGTGTAAAGTACTGGGGGATGTTAGAAATTGTAGGTCATATCTTGATGACATTGTGGTGTACTCGGATGACTGGAACAGCCATGTGTCATCTTTGAGGAAAGTCTTGTCAGCAGCCTCATTAACGTTGAACCTTGCAAAATGTGAGTTTGGGAAAGGCACAGTCCTTTACCTTGGACAACAGGTTGGCAGTGGGAAGATATGTCCAGCTGATACTAAGGTGCTGGCCATCAAGGACTTTCCGATACCTACCACCAGGAGAGAACTCCGTCGCTTTCTGGGAATGGCTGGTTATTATCGTCGGTTCTGTAGGAACTTTTCTTCTGTTGCTGCACCCTTAACATCGATGACTAGTCCTTCTGTGCCTTTTGTGTGGTCTAACGAGTGCCAACAGGCTTTCAACAACCTCAAAGGCATCCTGTGCTGCAATCCTGTCTTGTCTGCTCCCAACTCTTCCAGGCCTTTCAAGCTTGAAGTTGACGCTAGTTCTGTGGGAGCAGGTGCGGTCCTATTGCAAGAAGATGAGGACAACATTGACCATCCTGTTGCGTACTTCTCCCGCAAGTTCAACAAACACCAACTACACTATTCAACTATAGAAAAGGAGACACTTGCACTGTTGTTAGCCCTGCAACACTTCGAAGTGTATTTAGGCTCTAGTTGTGTACCGATAAAGGTGTTTACAGACCACAACCCTTTAGTTTTTCTCTCCCAAATGTACAACAACAACCAGCGTCTTATGAGGTGGTCCCTAATTTGTCAGGACTACAACTTGGACATACAACATAAAAAGGGCTCTGAAAATGTGATGGCTGATGCTTTGTCCAGAGCAGTCCTGGAATGAGAATTCTTTTTTTTTCTCTTGCATTGCACCAAACATGTTTGGTCTTGTATGGGTGGGGGTGTTACATGCAGGGGTTTTTCATGTCTTTCTTTTGTTTCTTTCCTCTGCATGTGCTTAACGAGCTGAGTGAAGACACCTGGTGGAGACCTGACCAGCTGCACAATCAGGCCCCAAAGCCAGCCACCAGGCCTGCATATAAGCTCCTGTGAACCACTGGAGGAGGAAGCTCTTTCTGGATCACTACCAGATGAATGTTTTGAGCTTGCTGTGTTGGAGCTTGTGGGAGGTTTGTGGACAGGTAAGACAGGGTACCCTGTACACCTCATGCAGCTTGCTTTCTGTTAGACACACTAGGTAAGTTGGTTGGTGCCACCCCTTGTATGTTTTATCATCACTTTATAGATAAGGCAGTGAGTCTTTTCTTTTCTTGTTTTAGTTTTAGTGCTTTGATAGCCAGGCTGGGTTTTGTTCTATTAATTTCATTCCTTTGGCCCAACCTTAGTCCCTACCTCCCCATCTCCACGTTCAATAAAATCTTTAAAAGTTATTCATTGTGTGTGTTTATGTTACGTACACCTCCGCCCTAGACCTGTACGTTTGTGAACGTAACATCAGATGACTTTTCAGCTGGAAAACTGACTCTATCTGGCAACGCTGGTGCGAACTCTCAGTCTGTCATCAGCGAGTTGGTCTCTGCCCCACGGCACGTCAAGTTCCAGCAGAAGATCGGAGTGTTTATTATTTTCAACTTCCAGTTGAGTGGACGCTGGCATGACTGTTGCCGCTGCTCACCGGTAACTTTAACTCTAATTCTCGCTTTTCTAAACAATTCTGCTATGACAGATTTTGGACTGTGAAAACGGAGAACAAACGTCACTGTGTCCACTACTTTGATTATCTACTTCCAACTTCCAATAACTTCCTATAGGCCACTCGTCCAACCAGGTCCTTGGCTACCTAGTAGTTGTGTTTTTCAGTCTGCAGTCCCGGGGCCTTCTCTTGTCAGCTATGCTGACGTGCAAACTTTACATGGTCGGCTCTAACCTGGATCCTCCTCCTCTGGCTTTTCCACCGCCCCACGGCCGGTACTCAGTACTCAGCGTTCTGTGGACCACGGAGTGCTTTCCAGCCTCCCTGGACCTGCAAACTCGACTTCTTCGGCGCCGCGCCAAGCCATCAGAACCGTCAACTTTGGCCTCATCAACATCCGCTCCCTCTCTAACAAGGGACAATTAGATCTCTTGTTAGAGATCTAACAACAATTAGATCCAGGATCTAATTGTGGATCGTAAGTTGGACTTCCTCTGCGTTACGGAAACAACAGAATGACTTTTCCTCACTCAATGACTCCACCCCTCCTGGCTTTGTTTACCTCTGTCAGCCTCGTTGCCATGGCCGCGGACGCCGTCTCGCGGTGATATACCGCGAGACGTGGAAAGTCCTCCCGGTTCCGCTCCCCTCATTCAGCTCCATTGAGTGCACTGCCTTCATGCTTCCTGGACCCACACCAACTGTAATAGCAGTGGTTTACCGCCCCCCAAAACCAAACAGGGACTTTCTGGAGCATTTTGGAACTCTGCTAACCCCTTTCGTCTCTCTCTCCTAATGTTATGTGTATGGGTGATTTTAACATACATTTTGATAACAACCACCTCCCCCTCACCAGAGACTTCTGCTCATGCCTGGACAGTCTTGGTTTTTATCAACATGTTCTGCCTACCCACGCTAAGGGACACATTCTGGACCTGGTCTGCTGCTCTGGGTTAACCCCCTCTAACTGTTCCACAGTTGACCTTCCTATGACTGATCACTGTCTTGTTTCTTTTAACATCCCCTTGATTTTATCTGAGATCAAACCCACTCGCCTCATCTCCTTCCGAAACATCAAGAATATAAATGTGGAGCTGTTTTCTTCTCCCTTGGAGCGCATTCCTTTCCCGAACTCGTCCAACCCTGATGATCTGGTTTCTTTTTATAATAACTGCCTTTTAGATGTTCTTAACAATTTCGCTCCTGTAAAAACCCGGTCTGTTTTATTTGTTAAATCTTCCCCTTGGTTCACCCCTGAACTCCATAAAATGAAAGCCAAATGCCGCCAGTTGGAGCGGCTCTGCAAAAAAAAACTGGCTCTCCCGTTGGAGATCCCGTCAGGAAATCTACAATGAACAGATTCTACAATACAAGGACTTGGTTTCTATCACTAAAACGAACTACTTCACTGAACTGATTGATGTAAATAAGGGAAATTCCATAATTCTGTTTTCTTTAATGGATAATGTCTTTCAACCCCGTAACAGTTTTCCCCCTCATTTTTATTCAGATGAGCACTGTAATTCTCTTCAGTTATTCTTTAACCAGAAAATTCTAGATATCCATCAGCATCTCCATTCCTCCACCTCTCCTCCCACCCTGTCTGACTCATTTTCTGTAACTCATATATTCACTTCCTTTCTCCTCCCTGATCCCAGTGAAATTTCCCGCCTCATCCATAAGTCCAAACCATCCACATGTTTGCTCGATCCCCTACCAACATCCCTGGTTAAATCCTGCCTTCCTTCTCTTCTTCCTTTCATTTGTGCCATTATTCACTCCTCATTGACATCAGGTATTGTCACCTCACTCCTTAAGATCGCTGCCGTCAGACCCATCCTAAAAAAACCCAGCTCAGACCCCAATTCCTTTCATAATCTTCGTCCTATTTCTAACCTCCCCTTCATTTCAAAAATTCTTGAAAAAATAGTCGCCTTCCAACTTTCCCATCATCTCACCCAAAATGATCTTTTTGAACCCTTTCAATCTGGTTTCCGTCCCCTTCATGGCACAGGAACTGCGCTGCTAAAAATGACCAATGACCTTCTCCTAGCAGCTGATTCTGGACTCATCACCATCCTCATCCTCCTCGACTTGAGCGCAGCATTTGACACCATATCTCACTCCATCCTCCTCCACAGACTTTCAGCCCTCGGTATCGAGTCCACCCCCCTCCGCTGGTTTCATTCTTATTTTTCAAGCCGCACTCAGTTTATTCAACTGAATTCTTTCAAATCCCAACCCTCACTCATTTCTTCTGGTGTTCCTCAAGGTTCTGTTCTCGGTCCACTCCTCTTCATTACCTACCTGCTACCCCTTGGCAATATATCTCGTAAATTCAATATTGATTTTCATTGTTTCGCGGATGACACTCAGCTCTATCTGTCCAGTAAACCCAACTCTTCTATTCCACCTGCCTCCCTTCTCCTCCTGCCTGTCTGAAATAAAAACCTGGTTCACCTTAAACTTCCTCAAACTTAACAGTGATAAAACCGAATTACTCCTCGTAGGTTCCAAATCCACCCTTTCCAAAGTTTCTAATTTTAACCTTTCCATCGATTCCTCTCCAGTTTTCCCCTCCCCTCAAGTAAAGAGTCTGGGTGTCATCCTTGACAGTACATTATCATTTCAATCCCACATCAATAGCATTACTCGGTCAGCCTATCATCTACGCAATATTAATCAACTCGGCCCCTCCCTCACCATCCACTCCGCCTCCATTTTAGTTCATAGTCTGGTCACTTCTTGTCTCGACTATTGCAATGCACTTCTCTTTGGTCTTCCCAACAAAACTCTAAATAAGCTTCAGTTGGTCCAGAATTCAGCTGCCCGCATCATCACCAGAACTCCCTCCTTCCATCACATCACTCCGGTTCTCCAGCAGTTGCACTGGCTTCCAGTAGCCTTTAGGATTAAGTTCAAGCTCCTTCTCTACACTTTCATAGCCCTCCATAGCCTGGCTCCCTCCTATCTCTCTAATCTCCTCCATATTAACACTCCCCCTCACTCTCTTCGGTCTTCTTCCTCCCTTCAGCTCTCTGTCCTTCCGGCCCGTATGGTCACCATGGGGAGCCGTGCCTTCAGTCGCTCTGCTCCCCAACTCTGGAACTCCCACCCCCAGACCTCCGTAACACTAGCCGCGGTTACATGGGCAGAATATCTTGATCGGATCAATGGTCGGGTTAAAATTCACCCGTGCGCATGGGCACAGAAAACCTTTTTCCGATTAAACGTTCCCATGGCTTACACTTTCGTTCGGAATGAATAATTTGGGCATGCGCAGTAGTGTAAAATCACCCGGATGCGGAAATAGGTCCCGTTGTAAACAAACCGCAGCCACAGACATTTATGCAGCACCTCGGTAACATACGAGACAATTTTCCAAACGTGCTTTTATTAATGTTATGAATATTATGAAGTGCCTGTTCGCTCATCGTTTTATTTAATCTGTGTGGTCAGTGCTTTTTTTTGGAAAAATTAATATGGACGAAAGCTTAGGACAGGCTAACACGGGCTAACATCATTAGCCTGATGGATGGACACAAAATCCAGGACCGTGCGAGAAACGCAGCAATCTGCAGCTTTCTTAGGACTGAGCGACATTTATTTCTGCTCTGAAAAGTTCACACAGACCGCCCCAAAGCCACTCTGTGAGTTAGCGGCCCAAGCTCTGTTCCAACACGGTTCCTCCTGAGTCCTGCAGCCGCTAACCCAGAGCGGCGGGACGGCTCGCAGTCTGAATTCTCCCACACATAACAAAACAACAAAACGCACACGTAAAAAAGCACACCCCCCGACGCAAAATTATTAATCCAGCTGCTCTGATCATTTGGGTGCCAGTGGACCGAGTGAGCGTTGGGGGGCACGAAGGGCTCCTCCTCCGAATCTCCCCCGTGAGGGGTGAAAGATAGGGGAGAGCCAGCGGCGCGAGAGCCAGCGGCGCGAGAGCCAGCGGCGCGAGAGCCAGCGGCGCGAGAGCCAGCGGCGCGAGAGCGGAGCGGCGCTTTTCACGGGGCGTCCGCAGAGCAGCTGGTCGGTCCCGTATGCGCTCCAAAGCTTTCTCTCAGCGAAACACCGTCTATGCATGACGTAACCCAGAGCAGAAGTGACACACGATCGGAATGACCGTTTACATGCTCCACGATCGGATAAACGATCAGTATAACCCACCTAAAATTCTAGAATTAAGAATTAAGTTCAAGATCCTCCTGTTAACCTATAAGGCCTTACATGGTGTAAGTGCCATATGTAAGTTCACAAGATTTATGTTAAATTCAAACTGAACTTAGTTTTAGTTGTGAAAGTGGAAAATGTTAGATCTCAGTCATATTTTACTGATATTTTTTTTGTCAAGATTATTTGAATTATATATTGGTTGTGGATATAGTTGAAGATTTTCTTTATGTGCAGCAAAAATAAGATCCTGTACCTTTAAGAACGCAGCGCACCCGACATAAGGGAGGGGCGGGGGAATTTGGTGTGTCGGTTGTTGCAGGAGACAGAGTGATATGGAGTTAATTCAGTTTCAATAATCAGAAATGCACACAACCGGTTTTACAAAAACACACGCTCCGATTCACAAATGTCATTTTATGCAAACGTGAAAAATAAATTCGGAAACATACACCATGTGTTTCACAAACACACACATTGTGTTTCACAAATGCACAATAAGTGTTTCTCATAAATGTGCACACTGTGTTTCACAAAAACATTTTAGAAATTCACAATA
>CM074501.1:28008041-28026638 GCA_037389245.1 Oryzias sinensis
CTAAAGACCTACGGAAGCATGTGTCTCATAAAATAAAAGTTAATACTGGAAATGCTTTTTCCTTTTTTACAATAAAGATGGGTGCATTGACTCAAAAATAAAATGAAAACAATCAATCCGCCAAATGGGTTTTTCTTTTTCTTCCTCAACACCGCTCATTCTGTCACTTCATAAAAATGATATAGAAAATGGTTTTTGACATTTCATTTTCNTCGTGCAGCCCTAAAGTGGAATAAAGTGACTTTGGTGCATAATCTAGGCCTTGACTAGTATATCCTTGTTCTAAACGTCCTCTACTGTCACCTCAAAAAGATTTGATGTACTCTTACTGTTTAGTTTTTAATTATTAGTGCATAAACATAACATTTTACCGTGTTATGTTTAACATGTGCAGGCTAACATAAAATATAAAACTTTTGTCTTTTTTGTCAATGTTCTTTTTATTTCACAGGACGCTATAGAAGACTTTTGAAGAGGAAAAAATACTGTTTAAATAAAAACTTTCAAATTCATAAAATGTTTTGTTTTGTAGCTTTGGACACATCACATCTTCTTTTAACCACTTTAGATAATCTAACATTTCACTTGTTCTTAGTGAAAAAAACAAGGATCACTCTGAACTTTCAGTCTCTGGGTTATTTGGGCAGATAAAGGTTTTGGTCTGTTATTTCCATTTGATGCTGATGAGCATGCATTAATGAACAAAATCATATCATGCTACCTTTTTTATTGTCCTTAAACGTACCTGAACAAGTGATTGTGAATCTTTGTCTCTGCAGTTCTCCCCCTTCTGATGAAGCAAGAGAGGAACTCCAGTGTGAAGCTGGAGAACTCAGAAGCTCCACAGATTAAAGGGCAGCAGGAGGAGCTCTGCAGCAGCCAGGACGTCGAGCAGCTGGATATGAATCAAGAGACAGATATCTTGATCCTAACTCCTACTTATGAGAAAAATGAAGACCTGAACTGTCAGCATCTCCTAACTCAGAGCTTAAATGTAACTGATCAGAATGGAGAAGGAAACCAGCATGGTAAAGAAAAGAAAAAGACTCGAATGAAGAAACATTGCAGAACAAAAACAGTAAAAGAGCATTGTTGTGAAGAATGTGAAAAAACTTTTACTACAGCTTACCTTTTAAGACGTCACATGAGAATCCACACAGGAGAAAAAAAATTTTCGTGTAAAGAATGTGGTAGATGTTTTACACGTTCAGACAGTTTATCTGTTCACATGAAAATCCACACAGTAGAAAAGACTTTTTCCTGTAAAGAATGTGGTAGAAGTTTTTCTCGATCTGACAGCCTAACTAATCACATGAGAATCCATACAGAACGGTCTTTTTTCTGTCAAGAATGTGGTAAAAGTTTCACACGGATAGGGAAACTTTCTATTCACATGAGAATCCACACAGGAGAAAAGCCTTTTTCCTGTAAAGAATGTGGTAGAAGTTTCTCTCGATCTGACAGCCTAACTGATCACATGAGAATCCATACAGGAGAACGGTCTTTTTTCTGTAAAGAGTGTGGTAAAAGTTTCAGACGGATAGGGAAACTTTCTTTTCACATGAGAATCCACACAGGAGAAAAACCTTTTTCCTGTAAAGAATGTGGTAGAAGTTTCTCTCGAGCAGACAGCCTAATTGGTCACATGAGAATACACACAGGAGAAAAGCCCTTTTCCTGTAAAGAATGTGGTAAATGTTTCACTCTTTCATACAGCCTAACGGATCACATGAGAATCCACACAGGAGAAAAGCCTTTTCCCTGTAAAGAATGTGGTAGACGTTTTAGACATTCAAGCAAACTATCAGTTCACATGAGAATCCACACAGGAGAAAAGCCTTTTACCTGTGAAGTATGTGGTAGAAGTTTCTCTCATGCAAAAAGTCTTACTAATCACATGAGAATCCACACAGGAGAAAAGCCCTTTTCCTGTGAAGAATGTGGTAGAAGTTTCTCTCGAGCAAGCAGCCTAACTAATCACATGAGAATCCACACAGGAGAAAAGCCTTTTTCCTGTGAAGAATGTGATAGAAGTTTTTCTCATGCAAACAGCCTAACTTATCACATGAGAATCCACCCAGAAGTAAACATTTCCCTGTTAGATTGATGTTGAAATTTCAGTAGATCATAATGTCCAATATGACATTAAAATTCAAAGAACATGATCAGTTTTTTCCCCAGAACTTGATTGTCCATAAAGAAAAGACATGCAATAATAGCAGCAGGTTTTCATAGACAGTGTTCTGTTTCTGTTAATAACCAGTCTAGTTGAGATCATTTTGTAGTTCTTTCAAATTTTCATTGTTTTGAAATGCCCTAAATTTGCAATTTTATCTTATTTATCTTATTAACTGTATTGAAGAACTGGACAGTCCGAGTATGACGTCACCCTTAAAAAATGGCTTGTTTCTTGCTCCATCCAAAGTTAAGTTAGTCGCCATTTTTTCCAGTTATAGATGCTGCCATTTGGAGCAACAGGATGTTAGTAACCGCTGATTAGTCACAGTAATACAGTTTTCGTTTCTGTGGAGGAGATTGATTTACAATGGTCTACAGCCTACTAGGAAACATAAGTCACGGAGTACAAAAAAAAACATGAAAAATTATAATACAAAAAAATCAGAAAATCAGAGGGAAACAGAAAGGTGAACTGCTTTACAGCGAGGAACCATTGTTCATTATATTCACTGTTTGAAAGGACATTTACTTCATGAACCATGTTTATATAACAAAGCTTTTATTTGAATATTGCCAAAAGAGCAGATGTGTTTTATTTTGAAAGCTAGTTTTTTTTGTACAAACATGCTCCTACCATGAAAAGTACAAAGATAAATGTATTTTACAAGATGTAATTTTATTATTAAAGACTTGAACACCAACAAACCGTACTTTATTTTAAATAATGTTTGTTAACAAGACTTTGGGGTTCTTCAAATAATTTTTACAAAATCAGATAACAATCCAAAACAGAAGAAACACAGTAGTTCTTTTTTTAAACATTATTTTAATTTTCGTACATCCCAAGTTTCTTTCCCCTTCTTTTTTTTCCCAGGCACATGCTCATAGTGTGAGATCAGCCTTGGTCCATTAGTCTAAACAAATCCCCCCCAAAATACACTGGTATACCAGTAAAAAAATATATAAATTTTGGTACCCCCCCAAGAAAGTTTCAATGTCACTAGCTTGGTTCAGTTTATTTGGGATGCGCCCTTGCCTGGGAGCGCGCATGTCACTCCTCTTGGCCACTTGAAAAAACTCCGGCTTTTGGCTCCCCCATCACTCAACTGGATGCCACAACAAGTTTGGTGGGATAATCCCAGCTGGCAAGGAATGATGAATATTTGAGGAGTCTTTGTCATGGGAGAACCTTGGGGCATGTCTACCATGCATCAGGTAAACAGTCCACAACATAAATCTTTCTCTTTCGGCTTTTCCCATCAGGGGCCGCCACAGCGAACAAGTCGCATGGTAAACTTGGCGATGTTTTACGCCGGATGCCCTTCCTGACGCAACGTTCTCAAAGCAACCGGGCTTGGGACCAGCACAGAAGTGAGAAGGGAACAGGGAGCAGCCCGGATTCAAACCCTGGTTTCACGGACGGAAGGCACCACAAACCAGCACGAGCTAAACCGGCTCAAAACAGTCCACAACATAAATAAACGCGTGAAAAAAACATTAATATATATGTATATATATGTATATATTCAAAATACACGTTACTCCCCAACTAGGGCTGGGAATCACTGGGTACCTCACGATACGATACGATTTGCGATACATTACTCACGATAACGATACTATCACGATATGGCGATAATCGATATATCTCGTCTCTAACAACTCACGATATATTAAACTTTAAGAAAGAAGAACTCTAAAAACAGCTTTTTGGAAAATATTTCCCCATTTATTTTTTAAACACCATGATAATAAACAACTTGTGTCCTATTTGGTGTAATGAATAACAGACTTTTGTGTAACATTGCTGAAATCAATAATACTCTGTCTTTGACAAACAATGACAATTTTCATTTGGAAATATCTGTAAAATTCAGTTTAAATAATAGTGAACATCAACAGCAGTGTCATTATTTAGTTCAAAATTGCTGTAAACAGGATAAAAAATGAATGAGTCAAGTAGCTGCGAGGCACATTGGTATTAACTTTTGAAAAACAAAGCCATAGCCATTGCTTAATTTAAAACAATAGCTGAAAATTAGATATTATTTCTCTGAACAAATTATAGTGTCTTTGTTAAAAAATAAATGACACCATTTAGTGCAAATGTGGTGTAGACAAAAATATAATTCTCACAGAAAAATAAAAATCAAGTAGCTAGGAACTTTCCTTTAAGTTTTTAAGACATAAACTGCTTTCAAAATAAATTACCAGGGATAAAATACATAAAAAACTTGAAGTGCATCTAAAAGTTAACGTCTTTGTTAACAAAACCTTTAGGGAAAAGCTGCATGTGATCTATGTTTATGTTCATGTTTTTCTGGAGAGAAAAACATGAACATAAACATATTTAGCATCAGACGCCGCTCGTCTACCTCTGCTTAGAGGAGAAGGGGGGTCTAAGGGCAGGGATGCCTCTCTTTCTTCCGTTTCCATCTCAGACGTAGCTCTGGTCTGGACGTACAGTACAGGGATCCTTTTTCAGTATTTCCGAGAGGGAATGTCAAAGCGTGGCTCTACTGCATTCAATAAAAACCCAAATCCCTCGTTCTCCACTGCGCTGCAGGGGCCGTTTTCCGTTTGTTATTGCCGCTGCTCTGTCTCTCAGAAGACGGCGCTAGCTTTGTCTGGAAAAAAGTATCTGCGTCGGGCTGTGTCGGCTTCAGGCAGCAGCAGCCACAGCTTTCTCACACAACTCCGGGTGATGCAGCTTCAATGCTGCCGGCGCGTCTTTTAACTTGCTGCCGTCGCTTCTCATTGTTTTCCCGCTCCGCCATCTTTGTTTGAATGTGTGTTCTTCTTCGTCCGCCCGCAACAACCAATCTCGCAACGAGCGCCCCCTATCGACCCTCCAAGGAATTGTCTTACCAAAGGATGGTTAATATATCGTTTTACAGGGTTTTAAAACGTAAATAAAATGTCGATACTTGATGAAGACGTATCGATAATCGATCGCGGGACTAAATATCGCGATATATCACCATATCGATATTTTGGCACACCCCTATCCCCAACAGTAGGACTGTTCTTTTGTTTTCCATAATCACAATGTCTATGAAGACTCATTCATCCAGGTTGATTCCATCATAGTAGTAGGTTTAAGGGCTTTCATCGGGTCCTAGTTTTTAAAGTTGGAAGATGTTACATTAGCCATTCAGATAAACCAAAGCCACCATTGTCACCCCCTGGCTCATGTTTTTACTGCCACAAAAGGGGACATCTTATTGCTGACTTCTATGCCCTGAAGAAGAAGTCAACATCTTCTAGTCAACCAAAGGGAATGGGATTGATGCAGGCTACATGTTCTGATCTCCCACGTCAACAGGAGGGTATCAACATGGACCCCTGTTTCAAGCCATTTGTCTCAACTGGTGTTGTGTCTCTTACTGATGACACGGCTGTCCAGTGTCCTGTAAAAATCTTAAGAGACACTGGAGGGTCAAAGTCTATAGTCCGTGACGGTGTTCTGCCCTTAACAGAGGCGTCATCATGTGGTTCCTTTGTCATGATTCAGGGAATTGGAGCAAACCTGGTTTCTGCTCCTTTGCACACGATATACCTGAAGTCATCACTTGTAACCGGAATGGTTAAAGTAGCAGTTCTTTCAGCTCTGCCTATCGACGGCGTTGACCTCATTTTAGGTAATGATTTGGCTGGGGGGAAAGTCACCCCAGTCCCTGAGTTACTCGACAGCCCTAACATGGATGATGTGCCAGATAAGTTGATGGATGATGTTCTTTTTCCATCATGCGTTGTGACCAGGGCCCGATCCAAGAAGGGTGAAATTGACCTGTCTGACTCATTTCTTGCCACAGATAAGTCGTCTGACGGAGAAGAGCGCACAAAGGAAGTGAAACAAGTTGTGCCTCCTCTCACCAGCATTGTCGATCCAAATCCTGCTAGTCGTAAAGACTTTATCATGGCTCAAAGAAATGATGTAACCCTTTCCAGGTGTTTGTCTTCTGTTGTCTTGAAGGAGGAGGCTAGGAGAAAAACAACTGCTTACTTCCTTGACAATAATCTGCTGATGCGACGATGGTCAGATGGATTGGAAACCGGAGGCGGGGATGTGTATCAGGTTATGGTGCCCACAGATTACCGTAACAAGGTTCTGTCCTTGGCCCATGACCACCCCTGGTCTGGACACTTGGGGGTTAACAAGACCTATAACAGGATCCTGAGGAATTTTTTCTGGCCTGGCCTCAAGGCAGATGTTGTAAGGTTTTGTAAAACATGTCATAAATGTCAGGTGGCAGGTAAACCAAATCAGGTGATACGACCTGCTCCACTCCATCCCATCCCTGCAATAGGAGAGCCATTCGGAAGAGTAATAATAGATTGTGTGGGGCCATTGCCAAAAACAAAGATGGGGAACCAATTCCTATTAACTATAATGTGTGCTGCTACTAGGTTTCCTGAGGCCATCCCTTTGAGAAAGATTACAGCCCCAGTAATCACCAAAGCGTTGGTGAAATTTTTTAGTGTTCGGACTCCCAACAGAAATCCAATTTTTTCAAGGAACCAATTTTAAATCAAGAACCTTTGCCCAATCATTAGAGTGTCTTGGGATCAAACACGTGACTTCCAGCCCATATCACCCTGAGAGTCAGGGAGCTCTGGAGCGGTTTCATCAGACTCTTAAAGCTATGTTACGGAAGCACTGTTATGATTCAGAGAAGACATGGGATGAAAGCATTCCCTTTGTTTTGTTTGCTGCTCGTGAGGCTGTAGAAGACTCTCTTGGATTCAGTCCTTCAGAGTTGGTGTTTGGACATGACGTCAGGGGTCCACTTAAATGTTAAAAGAAACTCTTGTTTCTCAGACTAAGGAACTTAAGAGCGTTCCAGAGTACGTTGCCAAACTAAGGGCCAGACTCCAGCAGGCTTGTTCTCTGGCAAGGAACAACTTAGTTTTCTCTCAGGAGAAGATGAAGCGACATTACGATCGGCAGGCCATAGTAAGGTCATTTGAGTGCGGTGACAAGGTATTGGTTTTTTTGCCCAAACCTGGATCAGCCTTGTCTACCAAGTTTTCTGGACCTTACATTGTGGAGAAGAAGTTAAGTGCAACAGATTACCTCATTCGAACCCCTGAAAGGCGTCGCAGTACAAGAGTGTGTCATGTTAACATGCTCAAACCGTACTACACTCATGAGATGCAAAATCAGGAGCAATCTCAAGATGCCAACACAGATAGTTTGCCTGTGGCTTTAGCCTTTACTGCATCTCCACCTGAAGACAATGACTATTTGTTGTCCGACATTGGAACTCAGGGTATTAAATTGTGTAATAGTGACATAATGTCTAACTTGCCTTTCCACCTAGCTCACCTATCAGAAAGTCATTTTAGAGATTTAGAGGCATTGATTAGGGACTTTCAATGTCTTTTTGGTGATGTACCCTCTCAGACAACATATATTGAACATGACATTGTTCTTACTACCGCTTCTCCAATCAAGCAGAATGCATATCGCATTAACCCGGTAAAGAGAAACCTGATGAGAAAAGAGGTGGAGTACCTCTTGCAGCATGGTTTAGCCATTCCAAGTAGTAGTCCTTGGAGCTCCCCTTGTCTTTTGGAGGTTAAAAAAAATGGAAGCCCTCTGTTCTGTACTGACTATCGTAAAGTGAACGCGATTACAGTACCAGATGCCCATCCGTTACCACTTATTGATGACTGTATACATGAGATCGGTCCCGCAAAATTTTTGACCAAGCTGGATATGCTAAAAGGTTATTGGCAGGTTCCTCTGACTAAGCGTGCTTCTGATATTTCAGCTTTTGTTACACCTGACTACTTTCTCCAGTATACAGTAATGCCTTTCGGGATGTGCAACGCACCTGCAACCTTCCAAAGGCTGGTGAGTAAAGTACTGGGGGATGTTAGAAATTGTAGGTCATATCTTGATGACATTGTGGTGTACTCGGATGACTGGAACAGCCATGTGTCATCTCTGAGGAAAGTCTTCACGCGTTTGTCAGCAGCCTCATTAACGTTGAACCTTGCAAAATGTGAGTTTGGGAAAGGCACAGTCCTTTACCTTGGACAACAGGTTGGCAGTGGGAAGATATGTCCAGCTGATACTAAGGTGCTGGCCATCAAGGACTTTCCGATACCTACCACCAGGAGAGAACTCCGTCGCTTTCTGGGAATGGCTGGTTATTATCGTCGGTTCTGTAGGAACTTTTCTTCTGTTGCTGCACCCTTAACATCAAGGACTAGTCCTTCTGTGCCTTTTGTGTGGTCTAACGAATGCCAGCAGGCTTTCAACAACCTCAAAGGCATCCTGTGCTGCAATCCTGTCTTGTCTGCTCCCAACTCTTCCAGGCCTTTCAAGCTTAAGGTTGACGCTAGTTCTGTGGGAGCAGGTGTGGTCCTATTGCAAGAAGATGAGGACAACATTGACCATCCTGTTGCATACTTCTCCCGCAAGTTCAGCAAACACCAACTACACTATTCAACAATAGAAAAGGAGACACTTGCACTGCTGTTAGCCCTGCAACACTTCGAAGTGTATTTAGGCTCTAGTTGTGTACCGATAAAGGTGTTTACAGACCACAACCCTTTAGTCTTTCTCTCCCGAATGTACAACAACAACCAGCGTCTTATGAGGTGGTCCCTAATTTGTCAAAACTACAACTTGGACATACAACATAAAAAGGGCTCTGAAAATGTGATGGCTGATGCTTTGTCCAGAGCAGTCCTGGAATGAGAGTTCTTTCTTTTTTTTCCCTCTTGCATTGTACCAAACATATTTGGTCTTGTATGGGTGGGGGTGTTACATGCAGGGGTTTTTCATGTCTTTCTTTTGTTTCCTTCCTCTGCATGTTCTTAAAGAGCTGAGTGAAGACACCTGGTGGAGACCTGACCAGCTGCACAATCAGGCCCCAAAGCCAGCCACCAGGCCTGCATATAAGCTCCTGTCAACCACTGGAGGAGGAAGCTCTTTCTGGATCACTACCAGATGAATGTTTTGAGCTTGCTGTGTTGGAGATTGTGGGAGGTTTGTGGACAGGTAAGACAGGGTACCCTGTACACCTCATGCAGCTTGCGTTCTGTTAGACACACTAGGTAAGTTGGTTGGTGCCACCCCTTGTATGTTTTATCATCACTTTATAGATAAGGCAGTGAGTCTTTTCTTTTCTTGTTTTGGTTTTAGCGCTTTGATAGCCAGGCTGGGTTTTGTTCTATTAATTTCATTCCTTTGGCCCAACCTTAGTCCCTACCTCCCCATCTCCACGTTCAATAAAATCTTTAAAAGTTCCTCATTGTGTGTGTTTATGTTACGTACACCTCCGCCCTAGACCTGTACGTTTGTGAACGTAACAGAAGACGTTTCACCTCTTATCCAAGAGGCTTTTTTTTAATTCTGTGTTCTGTATCAATTCAGAACAGTAATGATACTCTTTGTTGTTGCTGGGTTTTTTAATACACCGGATGTTACTGTAGTGGCCAGAGTGTTTCCTTTAAATCCAAACTTAGGAAGTGACTTGGGTCTTATAAAGGATTTTGCACGAGTAATGTTTGATAAAGAATTTTGTGTATTGCCAAATAGAGGATCAGAAAGAATTTTTACGTCGTTCGACGAAAGTAACAAGATCAATGAAATGAGCTCTGTTGGTTCTTTCCATAATTTCATATGCAGTCACTCCATTGTTCTCTCATTTTATATGGCAACTTTGAGATTATAGCTCTCATGTTTGCAGAGGTTTCCTTCCACAATAGTGACACACCATAAACCAGCACTAACAGTGCTTGTTTAAAAAAAAAACAACCTAAAAGTCACTGAGAGCTTTCTTCATCTTCCTCCAGTGCACTGAAACCATGGAAGACTTCCTCCTCAGTGTCTGATTGGAGTAGCATCAGATATTCTCTCTGTGTCTCCTTAGTTGTCACTGTCAGTGTCACTCTGAGGCAAATTCACTCCTGAGCTTGCGCTGTCCTCTCCATCACGCAGCAGACTGGCTTTTCCAAACTCGTAGGTGATGGTTGATTTTTTTCACACTGCTTGTAACGGTTGCTTTTTACTTGAAAGCTGCGTCATATGCATTTCTTTTTGCATTTTCCATGATGAGGGTCTGTTCATGCCATTTAGTCACATAGCGGAAATTTACAGTAAACTTGCGTCTTCCTCGACACATTTACCGTATTCCCCGTCTCCCTCTTACCCTTTCTGCCCAAGCGCCCCTAGCGGCCGTTAGAAAAAAATGCATAAAAAAAACAAAAAACAAATGCATAAATTAACCGCATCATTGAATAGACCGCAGATTTGAAAGTGTGTGACAAAGCGGCTTATGATCCAGAAATTACAGTAGTTGGTTGTTGCCCCTTTGAAGTATTTTGATACGCTAATTTCCGTGTTTCTGGTTTGTATTCCTGTGCTGAAGGATTTAAGAGTGTTTTGGTTTCCATTTTATGCCTTTGCTTCTCAAAAAAAGAATTCATTCCATCTGCTTCATTTCCAATGACATATTCTTCCTCTGCAGCTCGCGGTACCGCAAGCTTAGCTGTTTAAGCTGCTAGTTCAGCTTCCAAGTCCAGTTCTTCCTTTTTCCTCTTGATTTGCTCTTCTTGTTCTTCCAGTCTTTGTTTCAGTGCAGCCATACAAGCAATTAATGCAGCTTTGTCTGCTTGAGCTTTAATTCTTGAAGATGGTGTTCCACTGGATTTACTTCTTATACTAGGCTTACTTTCAACATTAGAAATACTATTTGGACCAATGTCATCTTCAACATTCTCATTTTTAAGCACATTTCCTCTTTAACCGAAATCCATGTTTAACCCTCAGAAATACATTCATTATTGAACAACATTTTGGCTTCACATTCATCAGATGGCAATAAACCCAACAAAAATTCATTCATACATGTGCCATCATTACAAACATCAACAAGTGTATCAAGAGCTATTTGGACCTTTATGCTATCACCTTTAACCATTTTGGACAGGTTTTACTATCACAAAAAGAGGTTTTATAGCTTAGAGTTTAATTTTTTTATAAGCCCCTTTTTGTTTTTTGTTTTATAATTTGTTACATTTAGTGTGTGTGTGGGGAGGAGGGAGAATGTGAGGGGAGGTGGAAGAGTGTAAAGGAAGAGGTGAAAAGGTGGGAAATGTGAGGGGAGGGGTGGAAGAGTTAGTAAAAGGGAAAGAGGTGA
Organism: Oryzias sinensis; assembly: GCA_037389245.1. Classification (NCBI taxonomy): domain Eukaryota; kingdom Metazoa; phylum Chordata; class Actinopteri; order Beloniformes; family Adrianichthyidae; genus Oryzias; species Oryzias sinensis. The sequence goes on from CM074501.1 coordinate 28,019,378, forward strand.
AAAGGTGGGGATACAAGCACTGATTTGAATAAGTTATTATTTTAGCTGCGTAACAATTATACCAGATCTGCTGGAAAGACAAATATTACATCAAAGGTGAAAATCTGACACTAAGATGAGCGGAAAAAAAAAATCTGTCCATCAATACACTGTGGGTAAGGAGGAGGGATGGAAGCGAAGACAGGGAGCAGTGTGGCAGAAAGTGCACATCTACTTTGATGGGGGTAAGAGGATACATGCATGCTGCCGACGTGAACTTTCGATGTATTCATAAGGGGATCAGATCCTACCCAGCCAGACCAGCCAGACCAGGAGAGGAGAGCCCCCGGAGCCAGGAGCCGGGCATCCGCACCCAGGCAGCCGGAGGAGGGAGGAGGACACGCTACCACCGGCCAGGCACAGAGAGGGCCCCTGCAGGGCCCCAGTGCCCAGAGCTCGCGGAGCCCAGTGTCCTGCCCCCAGGCCACAAGAAAGGAGCGCTTAGCCGTACCAGGCGGCAGCCATGGGGGCCACCGGACACCGAGACAAGGGCCAGGGACGAAGCCAGGGCCCCCGGAACTCATGAGCCGTCCACCACCCGACCGGCGCCCTGTCTCCGCAAGCCAGCCCAGGCACACAACCTAAGCAACCCAGGGATCGCCACGCACCGACAGCCAGCCCCATAACCCTACAACCCTACACACTAGCCCTCCCCTGCCATAATGTGCTAAGGCCCCCTCCCCAAACCCTCTCAGTGCCCTCCCTCAACATTTGCTTCACATTCATCAGATGGCAATAAACCCAACAAAAATTCATTCATACATGTGCCATCATTACAAACATCAACAAGTGTATCAAGAGCTATTTGGACCTTTATGCTATCACCTTTAACCATTAAGCTTTGCAGTGATTTCCTAATGTTGCTTGCTTTATTTAATTTCAGTTTTCTGTTATTTTGTAGCCTGTCCAGTTTATCACCGAGAGCCTTTGCAGTCAGTCCCTAACCACTCGTTTTTCAGCTTGTATTTCACTACAAGTCAAACTATTAGTTCTGCTTTCAGTGGTTACGCGCTGCAGTTCTGAATGTTACGTCTGAGCTGCGTCTCCATGACAACGCCCTCTTTTATTCAACATGTTTTTAATAACGTGTTTTTGAGCAGTCTCGTCAATTAGTCAACCATTGCATTGGATTTAATGTTCAGTTATGTGTGCACACTTTTTAAATGGCCATTGAAAGTGTAGCCCTACTCATACCTCTGGGTTTTTACCGTGTTGGCGCCGGCAGAGTTGTTCACGGACGCTCAGTTATTAAACTCTTGTTTTCCAAATCCACAAATTACTCTGAATGTCCGCTCCAATATTCGGTCAGTTCAGTAGCTGAATCGTAGCGGCCATCTTTCTGATCTTCTCAGCTGTCAACCGCAGGGGTCCAACTGAGATCGATCACTCAGCCAACAATCCACAGATACTCTCATCTGGTTTCCGTATCCCGATATTTCCATAAATCCATCACAAGAAAGGAGATGGTTTTTGACCTAATAATGTAGGAGCTAAAGGCCCAAAACTGTTTAGCAAAGTTCTAGCTCCTTTGAGCCACTGAGATGTGCAACGCCAGACTTGACTTACGCGCTAAGCAGGCTGTCGTTTCCCTGCCGACGAAAAAAATAAGTCTTTCACTCCAATCTTTGTTCTTTTATTATTTACATTACTGAAACGGATGTTAGCTTCCCTTTACTTCATTTCCCGCTTTCCAGCGGTCAAAGCCATATCTCCCATCTGGCTGATACTGCGTGTCTGGTCAGTTAATCAATCAATTTATAATAGACAACGAAAAATTTAAACAGTGACACCCACAGAACATGTTTCTCAATAGAGCTCCTACAATGTTAACAATACTAAATTTATGATTTTTGGAAATCGCCATATTACTGTAGATTTAGAAAAAGAAGTTACTATTGATAATCACATTGTGGAAAGAGTGACTGAAATTGATTAGTCGAATGATATGGACCTCAAAATAGCTGGAAACCACAATAAAAGCAAGTCAGAGCTAAACTTGCTAAAGCTATGACGTCATTTCCAGGTGAGCGTAATCCAGTGCCTGATTGTTGTTTGACTGTTTAGTCTTGTTTGAAATCATTAGCCTGATTTTTATTACTTAACTTAAGTGTTATCTGGTTTAATATTCACATTAACAGTTACATTAGCATGTTTAGTATACTAGTGAATACTCTCCTGTGTTAACCGATTGCTGTCCCACTTTATTCTAAGTTTGCAGTGACACTTCCCTCAGCTAAACACTGCTAGCCTTGGCTTAGCATTTAGCATGGCTACCACCTCTTCCACAGTTTCTCCCCCTTTGCGTCCATGTGCCACATGTTTAGCCCTTGTGCTATCCTAGGCACTTTACCATTTGGAGTTGGGTCATCTAGACCCACTAGACAGTGCTCTAAACCTTTTTTCTTCAATGATTTGTGATCTTCACTGGTGTCCGTGGATTACATGAAATCTTTCCACCTTTATCCACCTTTGTCATGGTAGGAATAACACGTCAAAGTAAGGGTGGGGTCATCTAAGATAGCACAAGGGGTTGGTGAGGATCCTGCCTCCTTTAGTAAGGATAGTAGTAGGTGTGTTAAATGTAGTCTTGTCTTAGACTTAGAGGCCAGGCTAGGCGGATTGAGCCTCATCTGGCTCATCTGTGCCTCTGTACCTGACAGCGTGCCTTGTCTGGCTCGTCTCTGATCCTGCTCATTTCTTTTGGTGTGGATTCTTTCTCAGGCTCGTCCTGCACTCCCAGCCGTCCCCCCAACTTCGTCTGGATGAAGCCCATCTGTTGGACTATCCAAACGTAGTTGTAGGGTTAGATAAAAGCTCATTCTTGTCTAAGAATTAGACAAGAATCCCCTGTCCGTCCTGGGGTGGATCCCTCCTTCATGTGGCATCCCTGAGGTTTCTTCTTGTTTTTACCAGAATCCGTTTTTTAGGAGTTTTTCCGTACCGAGGGCAGGGATGCCCAGTTTAGCTTAGTCTGTATATTTATAGTAGTAGGTTTAAGGTTGTCGCCTGGTCTTGGTTAAAGTTGAAGACGTTTCACCTCTTATCCAAAAGGCTTTGTCAATTCGAATAAACCTGGATGAATGAGAGTCTTCATAGAGATATTTCTTCTGTTTATTTTGTTTAGTTTAGAATTTACCTAATGAATTCAATGACTTCATGTTCCTTATGATTTCATGTTTACTATACAATTATCGGTATGAAGCCCATTGAGACAACCATTGTTATAATGTTGGGCTATATAAATAAAATTGAATTGAATTATATCCAATGGGTAGATTTCCAAAAATACACAACTACAACAAACGGGAAAGGGCGTTTAAAACTCTCAGTATGAATAATGCAAAAATTTGTATCGCCAAACATTGGAAAAACACTTACAGTCTAATCATAACCCAGTGGTCCCAGCAGATGTTGTCAGGTGTCACTTTAGAAAGACTTAGATAGTATTTTAAAAAGAAGAAGAATTTGTAAATATATGGCAACTTTTAATCCATGTTAAGAATATGGACCCTTTAGAATAAAACGTTGATCATTTTTTGAATGGTATAACAGACTTCTGTTTTTACTTTGAAGTTTTTTCAGTTTATAATCATACTTTGGTCAATGTTTAAGGAGAGTCACTCTTTTTTGGGGGGTGGGGTGTTTAGATAAGAATGTGAATAAGAGAAGGCATTACTTAAATACTGTTAAAGAAAGTTGCAATTATTGTAATGGCTCAATCGAGTGAAAAGTAAAATCTGTTTTTCTTTCCCGTTGAAAATTCAATAAAAAGAATTTAACAAAAAACAACCCTTTTTTCATTGGAAAAATTACGTTTTCATGTAATTTGTAAAATTGTAGAATTGTGTTTAAAATAAAGGACTTCATGTTTACCAGTTTGTAAATTAATCATTTTCATGTCTGAATGATGATTTTGACAGGGATCAAAAAAGAAAGTGACCATGGAAAAGCATAGATGCTGACCATGGAGTTAAATGCAAGGTGGTTAAGAAAGTGGGTGCACCAACCTTTCATGCTGGGTCACCTACGTAAGACGTTACGATACAGTACGTTATCAGGGAACATTTCTTATTCAAAACAGAGAAAATGAATATTCAAAACAGACATGTCAAACACAAAACTAAATGTCTTTTTAAGCCAATGTGACAAAAGCCAAACAATCAAGCATACTTGTATGCATTGGCATAGGTAAAGGTACAGTAGACAAAATTAAATATTTGTACATTTTTTAAATTAAGGAAGTCACTGAAAACATTTCAGTGACTTACTTCTTGATAGTTTGACAACAAACCCTAAACAGTGAAAACAAAAACAGTTTCACCAGGTTTGAATGACTGTTAAGAAGACAATGGCTCTTCTGATTGCACACTGGATTCTTGAGTTTTTTTGTAAAGCTCTTCTTGAGCTCTTACCCCCTGTTTTCCTCCTCTGTCTTGAGTTACTGTGAACCATTTTGAAAGTGCTTTTCCTGTTTCCTTTTTGTCTAAAAGAATTTGTCTTCAATGCATCCCTAAGAAAGAAGAAAAAACATAATTAGCATTTTCTATGCCCTTCATATTTTTCTGTATCACGTACATACAGAAGACAGAAAATCAAAAAAATTTTCATTGATAAGCTCTTTATAGTTTAAATATTCTTTATTTCAGTATTTTAAAGAACCAATGTAGATCTCTTAAACAAAAATATGCAAAAAGTGTATATTAGCTTGAGTGGAAGATAAGTTCCAAGGCTTGTGCAAAATCTCTTATAATAATGTAGCATGTACCACAACACAGTTGATGAAATTTTACACAATATCAAGGAACACATTTAATATGCTAAAACCATAAGCTGTTAAAATAAAAAGTTACTTACAATGTGTTACTATACAGCAAGCAAAGAAAAGCATTTGGTCAGCCACCTAAATATAGACTAGATTAAAGATTATAGGGGGTCTGTATTTCATCACGGAGAAACTTTAAATATGAGAGACTGAACGAGAAATAGCCCTAGCCTGAAATTAAATAAAATAATTATATATATATATATATACACACACACACACACACACACACACACACACACAGAACCTGTCTTTTGGAATCTGCCTCTCACTGGTTAACAACTCTGAGATGAAACAGCAGTCCTCCTGTCAGAAATAGATAATTGGCCCCTGTTACATTTACTGGAAACAGGTTTATTTTTTTGTTTTCACTAGGAACCTAATTAAATCTTACAAAATCTTCTAGGTTTCTATTAATTTTTAATGTATTAGTCTTTAACGGTAAAAAAATCTAAATATAAAACAGGAGAAGCAAATATGGTGCAGTAATAGAAGGAAGGTGAGGAAACAGTAAAAAGAATAAAAAAGAACTGCAAATCATTAAGGGTCAAAGGTGAAAATTGAGTTTAGTAAAATGTTTTCAAACCCTCATAGTGCAGCAATTGTGGCTGCAATACTGCTGCCAACTTCTGGTGAAATATAAAATTGCTCTTTGGATTCATGCATTTACTGCTCCTGTCAGTTACAGCTAGTCATTCCCAAGTGTGAGGAAGTGCTTTGTGGCTCCTGCTGGGTAATGATCAGGGAGATATGAACTTAAAACTTGTTTTTTAAGAGTTGATGGTTTAAAAGAAAGTCTTAACTGAAATTGAGAGGCAACTGACAGCATTTGAATGGATTTAGCATTTGTTAGATAGATTGATGCAGAGAAGTACAACCTGGCCAAGTGTGTGAACTGCTTTACATACAAAAGCCACAGACGCATCGCTTTTGGACAAAAGTCTTTTTTATTTTATGATGGTGTAAAATTTTCTTTCCCGGTATGTGATGAAATCAGAGCCATTGCTTGGCAGCCAATAGTCACCTTGCGTGACCTGAAAAGCAGAGAAATGGCCCTCTGTGACAATAAACTTGATAACACAATGCTGGTGGTCCAAGATACTCAGCTTTTTGGATCAAGTTAATTTACTTTGGATTGGCAATGAAAACAACAAACATAAGTCATGGGGCTTTCATAAATGGATATTTCAATAAAACAAAGTTAGAAGAAATCGCACACTTAGTCTGCCTTCTCAAGTGGATGCTGATGCTGGATTCAAGCAAACACATCTCTCCAAGTGAAGCATTCTTTCTTCACGGTGGCAAGGATACAGCCCATCATTGCGACTAACACCACCAAACCTAAAGGGCCAACAGAGCAGCAGCAGTGGAGACCCAGCAACAGCATAAGTCCCACATAAATCAAAAAATCTGCTAGAGTTTAAGATCCCATCATTTCGGAGGATAAAGAAAACAATTCTGTCTGTAACAAACCTGCCAGGATCAAGAAGCAATTAGACAAAAGAAATTAGTCAAATTTATTAGATTGACTTAAACAAATCCTGGCAATCCTGTGGGTTTTCTCAGAGTACTTCAGTTTCCCTACAGTAATTGAATGGTGACTGATAATAATCCCCTCCCTGAATTGCCACCGCATTATGGTGGAGGGGTTTGCATCCCCAAATGATCCTGGGAACTATAACTTTTACAAGTTTCCATGAGCAATATTGCCCCCTTTACCAGATAAGGGAGATAGTTAAATAAAGGCCGAACATGTACTTTTATTTTTTATTTGGAAGGTTAGTTAGATTGAAATTGACTATTCACCCTTAATATTCTAAAAACATGTCACCAATGTTGTACTTTTAGCATGGCCACATGGACCTGGAGGAATTATCTGTGGCAGACAACATTTAGTCTTGGACACTCTTAAAATATGTGCAGGCAATGGAGCGATGTGCATCTTGGCTGCATGCATTATGTGCGGCCAACATGAATTTCCATTGGTTTTTGTGTTTGATTGCACTTAAATAAATGTAATTAATTTAGCTCAGTTCACACATAACTTAAGGGAGTGCATATTCTCAGGTCGGTTAAACATGGAAAGTAAAACCCCTTCCCCATGCCAGACAAGAAACAAACGGCAAACACTATGATTTATATCTCCTCACCTTTTGTGCTTGTTTTTATATTATTTATTTTGTTTTGTTTTAATGTAAAGCACTTTGGGTTATGCTTTCATAGTAAAAGTGCTTTATAAATAAAGTTTGATTTGATTTCATTTGATTTAATCTCTGAACATCCATAATTTCTGACCAAAATACTTCATAGTCACTTCTTAACTGAAAGGCTCCCTCAGTTCCATGACTCTCTTCATCTTGACTCATGAGTTCACAGTTTTGGAGTTCTTTCAGTGTTTCC
>CM074501.1:28027138-28047520 GCA_037389245.1 Oryzias sinensis
ATGGCTGCCTGGAGTGCGGAATGGGTCTCCCTTGGGGGGTCCTGGCTCGTACCTGGGGTCGGGGTGGGGGGATGCCCGGATCTCCTGGGTGGTGGTGGGGTGCTCGCCTGGGGCTGTGGGCGTCCTTCTCCGGTGGGGCCCTGCGTTGGTCAGCTGCCGCTGCTGCTGCGGTGGGGGTCTTGGGGTGGGGATGGCTGGGCACTCTCCCTCCTTCTTTTCACGTTCCACCATCCATTTTAGAAGAACATAAACACTCACCTGAGCACAGGTGTTAGCTCACCTTTGCACTAACAGTTTGCATGACTGAATGACTGAAATATTTCACACTAGTTGGTTTTAAGGCATAAGTATGCGTGTGAACACTATCTGTTTTGTGTACATGTCAACAGGTGGACATTTTTGCAGCTAGCAGGTGTGTTTATAACACTTGAGTGTGTGTGTGGACAGGCTCCGCCCTTTTTGTACTACATTTGAACCTTACCATAATGATTAACAACCAGTAAACTTGTTGCTTTATGCTGCGTCATGGTCTTATCCCCCTTCCCCTCCTATTGTCACCCTCCTACCCCCCCTCTCTCTAACGTCCCTCTCTCTTCTTCCCCTCTTTCCTTTTCCGTCCGGTCCAACACCAAAGATTTTCAAACATGATTGAAATTAATAAAGTTTGGCCTGAATTACAAAAGGGGTTTATTCAGACATACCTTTGGTTTGTCTAAAGATTAATAACCCCTCTTGTTAAAGTAAAATATGTCCAACACAAGAGGCCCTCAGCTCTCATCTGTCTGCCCAGCTGTTGGACAGGACAAAAAAAAACAAAACAAAAAGAATGTTGTGGAAAAGCCGCAATAGTGGCTTGAGTGCTTTCACTCGCCTCTGATCCCTGACTAAGCTGCATGCATTGTGGCAGTCTTGTGCCTAACACTGCAGGAGCCAACTCCAGTGGCTCTGGAAGATGTTGCCAGGACTAGGCATCCGCATTCCTGTTACTCCTCCCTGAGCGGTATTTGACCTCAAAATCAAATGAGGCCAGCTGGGCTGCCCAACTGTGTTCGGTGACACCAAGCTTTGTGGTAGACAGGTAGCTCAGGGGATTGTTGTCTGTGAAGACAATGCACTTGTGTCCCAGGAGATACTCCCTATACTTTTCGGCCATCGCCTACTTCTGAGCCAGAAATTCCAGCTTCATTGAGCTGGAGTTATTCATATTACGCTCTGGGGGCCATAGACCTCGGCTGGCATAAGCAATGAGCCTTACTTCCCCACCTTGCTCCTGCGACAGCACAGCTCCGTAGCTCCACTGTAGCTGGCATCTACCTCCAAAATGAAAGGGAGAGAAAAATCAGCATTCGCAAAGGACGGGTGCCGAGGTGAGCGTAGACTTCAGAGTCTCAAAACTTTTCCGACAACCCTCCGTCCAGCGTTCCATTAAGCTTATGGCTGACTTTTTCTAGGTCTTTTTGCCCTCAAGCTCAGCCACTAACCTATGCAATGGGGCAGCCAACTTAGCAAAGCCCTCCACAAACTGCAAATAGTAACTGGCAAACCCAAGGAAGACCGTAGTTGGTAGATGGTAGTTAAGTGTTTCACGTTGGCCTCCGCTTCACCTTGCTGGGGTCTGTGGACACCCTTTTGTCTGAGATCATATGTCCCAAGTAACGTACCTACTGTTGAAAGAAGGCACATTTACTCAGCTTAACCGTCAACCCGTCCTGCTGCAACCGTTCAAGCACCACCTCAAGCCTCTCCAAATGCTGATCAACTGTGGAAGAAAACACCACAATATCATCCAAGTACAAAAAGAATGATTTGCACTGTTGATACTCGAAGATCTGTTGCATGAGGCGCTGGAAGGTGCTAGCGGCATTGCATTGCAGGGTCTTGAAAGGCATTCCATTCGAAGAGACCGAATGGATTGCAAAATGCCATTTTTGGCCTTATCTTCCTCCTGGTTTTAACAACTAGCCAAATCTATGGTTGAAAACCTGTGGGCCCCGACCATTGAGTCTAGAGGGAATGCGTCCTTCCTGATTTTTGTGGTTCTGCTGATGCTAGTCCACACACATGTGGAGACTGCCATCCTTCTTCCTTACAAGCACAATTGGAGAGGCATATGGGCTGCTGCTCTCCCTAATTACCTGGGATTCCAGCAGCTGGTGTGCTCCTTCACACCTTCATAATTGGAAGGAGGGATGCGCCGGTAGCGTTACCTAACCGGGACATCCTCCAGCAGAGGATTCTGGTGGGTGATTAGCTCTGTTCAGACCAAATCACCGTCATGTGCTGCAAAGACAGATGCATAGGTTCCCAGAAGTGCTCTGACCTTTCTCTGCTCCTCCGCTGAGAAAGTGGATGGGGCTGATCAGGAGGTAAAATTTCTGCATGCTGGGTGGCTACCTCGGACACTTCAGTGACTCCACTAGGTTAAATCACTACATTAGCTGGAACCAAGGTGCCCATTGCTGTGCATTGATGAAGTTGCACCCCTGTGGAGCCCACATTAATAATGGGGACATAGGCTGTTCCTCTCTCCACCTTGATTAATGCAAAGGACACCAGCAGGCCAGCAGGCGGGGCAGAATCCAGAGGTTCGTGTAACATGGTGGGTGCTGCACACTTCTCAAAACAAGTGGCAGCAATAAATTTCATTGCCCCACCAGGAATCCAATGAGCCCTCCGGCCACGCACCCTGACCCCAAACGCTTCTGGAGACCTTGGTTTGTCCATCTGGTGACACTGCTGCAATGCCACCACAATGGGATTTGGGGCTCCATAAACCCAATATCCCACATTGTGGCATGGACTTGCCACAGAGCTTAACCGCCAGCTCTAAATAGCCGATGTAAGGGATGAAAGTAAACTCAGATTTAGTAGTGATAACAAAAGAGGTTTATTCTTCCAGATGGAAAAAGTCAATGAGTCTTTAGAGTTGGTCACTTGGAGGACTGTAAGGAATGACTGCTGTCTTGCCGTAGTTGGAGTTTCTTCGTGGCTGGATATGATACAAAGCGAGAGTCGTGGCGTGGCTGGAGCGTGGCGGAGGCGTGGCAGCGGCAGCTCTTGGGGAAGATTGATCCAGGTGGACACTCGTGGAAACGGACCTGAGAGCGAGGCGACAAAAAAAGGTAAGTAGCATGAAGACTTGAAGACAAAAATAGACTTGGTGACCAGACTAAGCACAGTGAAGGGCAACGAACTGGCAATGAATGATGGGGCTGGATCTCCTTAAGAAGGCGGTGAGTAGATGAGGTTAGTGTCCACAGCTGGTTCCAATAATCAGAGCAGAGAGGGGAGGGGGAGAAGAGACTGCCAGAGGCCCCATGACACCTTTTGGATCAACTTTTTTCCCGGGGTTCCCCCCTCCTGGGCGGGGGCGGCGGGTCCCTGCCTAGCTCCTCCCTGGACCAACCGTGGGCCGGGTGGGTGGCTGCCTGGAGTGCGGAGAGGGTCTCCCTTGGGGGTCCTGGCTCGTACCTGGGGTTGGGGCGGGGAGATGCCCGGAACTCCTGGGTGGTGATGGGGTGCTCGTCTGGGGCTGTGGGCGTCTTTCTCCGGTGGGGCCCTGCGTTGGGCTCTCCCGGTGCGGCGGGGGGGCTGCTTTCCTGGTTGGGCTGGGGCGGCGCTCCCTTTCCCTCCGCGCCTCCCTGCTCTCTGGCTCTGGGGGCCTCGCGGCGGTCCTCATCTGCTTCCACTCACCTCATCTTCAGCCGGCCTTCATAAGGAGATCCAGGATCAGGATTCGACGCCAGTTCGTTGCTCCTCTATGGTGCATAGCATGGTCGCCACGTTCATAGCCACAGTCCTTGTTTTGCTCCTCTCTAAGCCTTGCTCTCTGTTTGTCTCCAGGATTCATTCACTACGAGTGGCTGCAGCAGTCATCCTCCCCTCGGATCCAAGCCACAGAAAACCTCCTGTCTCACCACGAGCCTCTGCCTCCTTACGGTCATTTGTACCAGTGACGCCACAGTTCCGCCAGGACCCATCTACTAACCAAGAATCAACATTAAAACCTCTTTCTCTCATCCACAAACTCACCCTGTGTTTCTTCCGGGTTCCAGCGTCTGGGTCTGCCCGTTACGTTAGCCATGACAAGAAAGTTGTTTTGCATCAAAGCACTGATCTGTTGGATGCAATAACTGAGTGAATCCACTGGCCCATATTCACCTGCTGTCAGTGACACATAGATCTGAGTATTGTCTGCATAGTTGGGATAAGATATGTTATCACTGCGAAATCACTGACCTAGTGGTAGAATGTAGAGGTTGAACATAAGGGGACCGAGGATTGATCCATTGGGCGAGCCACAGTTCAAGGCCATACAGTCTGAGACACAACTCCCAATTTCAACAAAATATTTCCTGTGGTGCTGACAAAATGTTCAGTACAGACTTTAGAAATCAAGTGGGTAAACCCTTGAAGTCTGTGCACACAAATGAGAGCATTTTGGTGAAATCATCAATAAAACTTTGGCTGTGCTGAAGGAGGCTTGTACATAACTATGCAGAGTAAGGAAGGAGTTTTAACTAAATTTTAAAGGAAACATACTCAAATAATGAAAACACACCCAATGACAATCTGTGGGTTACGATATTATCTCTAAACAGTGTAGAAATGCCTCCACTCTTTGTACTTTCATGTATTTCAGATTCAGATTTGTGGTTGGAGGGAGTTGATTTGACAAGAATGATATTACCTGTCTTTTTGCCAAGCCATGTTTCAGTTAACATCCTAAAATCAAGATTATAAGAAGAGATATAATTACGGAAGAGGATTAGGGCCGTGGAGAAAGAAAAAAAAAAGGGCATAGAAAATTCTGACTTCAATCTCAGAATTATGACTTTAAACTCAGAATTATGACTTTAATCTTAGAATTCTGATTTTAAGTTCAGAACTACGGAGGCCTGTGGGCTACTTTTTTCAGTTAGCTTTAGCAGCACTGTGGAGTCATACATGCCGAGTGGAACTAATGAAAAGTTTCTTGTTGCTTGAAGTTTACCAGAGGAGGCCACTGTGTTAACAGCACAACAGAAGTTGAGTAAAAATAGATTTATATATTTGGAATTTGTTAATGAAAGGGCGACAGACTATGCTAGCATTTTGTAACTATAAAACGTCTTTAAAACATACATATGCTGTTGAAATATCAAGGCAAACGTCTGTGACTGACAGTCTCATGGAGTTTCAAGTTGTGCATTTCTGCACACTGCAGTTTTGTTTGCATGCAGCCTGTTTACATTCAACTACCTGATCATCTCATTTCTGGAGATTTAAAGACGCAACCTGCTTTTGCGGCAAGTCCTGTAAGAACTTGAGGGGTCTGAAGATTCACCAGGCCAAGATGGGCTGCACGAGGGGTAAGCAAGCAGGGCAACGCACAGAGTCAGTGCTTAGCACTACTTCTGGTAAGGTGGAGGAGGAGCAGGTCCCGGAATCACCCCACAGTGTCCAGAACCTCCAAGCCCTGCATCCTGCACCTAGCAGACCATCTGAACACCGTAGAATCTTATGGCCTGCCGCAAACAAGGAGATTGAGTGGCGCCAGTTTAATGAGGACATGGCTGCAGCCCTAGAAGCAACGACGAGAGGTGGATTCGATCAGCGACTACAGTGGATGTGTACGCTGATTATGAACATTGGTGCAGAGAGGTTTGGCATCAAACAACCGAAGGCGTGGCGCCCGACTCGCCCAAACCGGCGTGAGGCTGAGATTGGCAAGCTACGGAAAGAGCTGAAGGCCCTAAAGCAACAGTTTATGAACGCAAGAGAGGAGGACAAAGCAGCCCTGACTGTGCTCCGGATCATCTTGAGGAAGAGGCTCATCTCCCTAAGACGTGCTGAGTGTCATAGGAGAAGAGCCAGAGAGAAAGCCAGCAAGCGGACTGCTTTCATAGCAAATCCATTTGGATTTACCAAACAGCTGTTAGGACAGAAGCGCAGCGGGAGTCTTGTGTGCTCAGAGGAGGAAATTAACCAGCACCTTAGTGACACTTACAGTGACAAGAGAAGGGAGGAAAATCTCCCACACTGTAGGGAGCTTATCAGACCACAAAAGCCCTCTATCCATTTTAACACCAAAGAACCCACCATGGCCGAAGTGAGAGAAACAATCAAAGCTGCACGAGCTGGTGCGGCCCCTGGGCCCAGCGGAGTGCCATACAGAGTATATAAAAGCTGCCCAAGACTACTGGCAAGGCTGTGGAGAATCATTAGATCAGTGTGGCGGAGAGGAAAGATACCCATGCAGTGGAGACATGCAGAAGGTGTCTGGATACCGAAGGAAGAGAATGCTAGTGACATCACACAGTTTCGCACCATTTCTTTGCTCAGTGTGGAAAGCAAGATATTCTTCAAGGTTCTTGCAAACAGGCTGACTGAATTCCTCCTGAGAAATCAGTACATTGACACTACAGTGCAGAAAGGAGGGGTTCCAGGCATGCCAGGCTGCTTAGAGCATACAGGAGTTGTTACCCAGTTGATCCGAGAGGCAAGAGAAAAATCGAGGAGATCTGTCAGTCATTTGGTTTGATCTTGCTAATGCTTATGGATCCATTCCGCACAAGCTGGTGGCAATGGCCCTGACGACACATCACGTTCCAGAGAAGATCAGAGATCTGGTGCAGGATTACTACAGCAGTTTCTGTCTGCGATTCACCTCAGGCTCAGTAACATCCGCATGGCACCGTCTGGAGAAAGTCATCATCACAGGTTGTACCATATCCGGGGTGCTGTTTGCCCTTGCAATGAAGATGCTGGTCAAAGCAGCTGTAGCAGAATGTAGGGGTCCACTATCCAGATCAGGCAAACGCCAACCACCAATTCGTGCCTTCATGGTTGATTTAACTGTCACATCTACATCAGTGCCAGGATGTCGTTGGCTCCTCCAAGGGCTTCAGAGGCTTATGGCTTGGGCAAGAATGGTCTTTAAGCCAGCTAAATCAAGGTCCCTTGTTCTGAGGAAAGGAAAAGTGGTGGAGAAGTTCCGTTTCCACTTGGATGGAGTCCTAATTCCCTCAGTGTCAGAACAACCTGTGAAGAACCTGGGGAAAGTCTTTGACGCCACACTGAAGGATAAGGCAGCAGTAGAGACAACGCACAAAGAGCTGAAAACCTGGCTAGCAGTGGTGGACAAGTCGGGTCTTCCAGGAAAGTTCAAAGCATGGATATATCAGTATGGCATTCTACCAAGACTCTTGTGACCATTACTGATATATGAAGTTCCAATTTCCAGCGTGGAGAGCTTTGAACATAACATCACCCAGTTTCTGCGCAGATGGCTGAGCCTGCCAAGGAGCTTAAGTAGTATAGCTCTTTATGGCCGTTCCAACAAGCTGCAACTCCCCTTCACAAGCCTGATAGAAGAATTCAAAGTCACCAGAGCCAGAGAGGTGCTACTGTATAGAGACTCAAAGGACACCAGAGTCTCCTCTGCAGGCATCATGGTGCGAACCGGAAGGAAGTGGCAGGCTCAAGAGGCAGTTGCTCGTGCAGAAGCCAGGCTGAGACACAGTGTCTTGCTTGGCAATGTGGCAGTGGGTAGAGCAGGTCTTGGAAGCCACTCAAGACCGAAATTCGACAGAGCCAAAGGGAGGGAGAGACGGCAGCTGGTGCAGGAAGAGATCCGTAGAGAGGTGGAAGAAGATCGTTACAACAAAGCTGTAGCTAGGGATGGCCCGTTTGACACGGGGCTTCGGCGCGCGGTTCACCTTCATGAAACACGGCACAATGTGTCGGCACAATGTTTCGAAGCGTGTGTCAACCAGCGCAGATCACGTGATTGATGACGTATGACGCGCCAAATGCATCACTCACCTGAACCAGGTTTCAGATCTCAGCTGTGTTTGATCAGAAGGGCGCGCTGTTGTCTATAAATACAGATGAATCCCAAACAACGTTTCCCGATCAGTTCTGTTGTTTCCCGTGTATCGTAAGAATCAACGTCATGGCACCCGGTAAAAAACGTTCTGTGGCTTGGGATCATTTCAACTTGATTTCTCCAAATAAGGTAATACACTATTAACGTTATTTTATTAGTAGCCATTGCTGATTATGTCAGTTTTATAGGTATGTCTGTCAGTTAAAAGGAATCATTTTTATTCTTTCCATTTCTTTTTTAGGTGCAATGTTTGATTTGCAAAAACATGAATTTGCATTTAATGATAGTACATCCTCCATGATGCGACATCTCCGCTCCGTTCATCATGTTGAAACTCCGCAGTCGGCGAATCAAGCCTTCAATCCACCTCATATTGGTAATAAGAATATATCCAACTAATGGCACTCTAAATAAGAACTAAAATGGATAGCTCAGTGGAAAAATCAGTGACATGTGAATGCTGAGGTTCCGGGTTCGAGGTTCAGCTTCTACAATTAATATTTTTTTTTTTCTTCATATATATATTTTGCAGTGTCAAGAAAGCAAGAACTTGATTCTGCATTGGTGGATATGATTGTAATGGATGCACAACCATTTTCAATTGTTGAAGACAAAGGCTTCAAGGTAAGGTGGCTAATATTATATAGCATTTACATTATTTATGTTTTTGTGTACATAATAAGCTGTATTTTATTTGTCACTATTAGGCTTTTGTCAACCTTTTGGACCCATCCTACATAATTCCTAATAGGAAGGCCTTGAGGACAATGGTGGAGGAGAAGTACAAAGCCAAAAAGGAGAAGGCTTTAGATGTGGTTAGCAGGGCCTCTGCTGTCAGCCTTACAGCAGATATGTGGACATCCATAAACATGGACGCTTACTTGGCTGTAACATGCCATTTTATCACCAAGGAGGTATGTATCCCCTGCTTTGTGCAATGCTTTGGTTTATGTATCTCAGTTTGATTTTGTTCATTCTAGGTGGAGCTGGCCTCTGTGGTCTTGGGGGTTCTGAAGTTTCCCCAAACCCACACTGCAGCTCACTTGGCTGAGGCCAAAAATCTTCTCATGGAAGAATGGGGAATTAAAGGGAAGGTGCGAGCCAGATCAATAAAGTACAAGATCATTCATCAATATGGCCTCCCACTACCTAATATACATGATTTGTGAACATGTAATCTTTCTTCCAGGTGACAGGCCTGGTTACAGACTGTGCTCCCAACATGGTTGCATGTGCTAATATATTACTGCTTCGGCACATAATGTGTTTTGCACATATGCTTAATTTGGTGGTGAAAAAGTCCCTTGCCCAAACCCCTGAACTAGAGGATATCCGAAGTAAGGGGCGTAGGATTGTCGGTCTTTTTAAATCCAGCACCACAGCGAAGGAGAAGCTGTCAGAGATGCAGCGACAGCTGGCCAGGCCAGAGCACAAATTAATACAAGAGGTGAAACATTTTCTTTTTTTTTTATCTAAGATTTCACATGTTTTTGCAGTTGTTTATTGTGTTACTTTCTTCTCTCCCTTAAAACGTGCTTGCTGTCTTATCTTAGGTGGAAACAAGATGGAACAGCACATTTAATATGTTGGAAAGGCTGTTTAAGGAGAGAGAGCCACTGGGGGCAACTCTGGCCACCCTCCATACAGACCTTCCTCCACTCACCTCAGAGGACTACCAGGCCACACACCACTGCTTGAGCGTTCTTTCACCGTTTCAAGAGGCCACAGTTGAGCTTTCGACAGAAACGAGCGTCAGCATCCAAAGTCATTCCCATGGTCAAAATGCTGAAACATTACATCTCAAGCAGGTGTGGTCAGATCACACACCCACTTGATGAAAAACTGGCCACTAACTTGAAGAACAATCTCCATGAGAGGTTTTCAGCTCTGGAGAAGGTCACTGCTCTGTCAATGGCAACCTTGTTGGACCCAAGGTTTAAAGAGCTGGGGTTCTGCAGCCAAGGCTCTGCCCACACGGCCATAGAGCGACTCACTAAAGTGTGTGCTGCAACAATGCAGGCGCTACTTCCAGAGGCACAGCCACAGTCGCCACCTAGAGAAGGTCCTTCAAGTCAGCAGGAAGATGGTGGTCTCTGGGCCCTGCTGGACAGGCATGTGGGGGTTCAACAGCAGGTGACCAGCACAACTGCCAGTGCAACAGTGGAGGTTCAGAGGTACAGTAAAGATTAGAATCCTCATCATAACTTCTGCTCATTTTAGACTGGTGCATGACAATAGGCTATTAATTTCCTTCTAGGTACTTAAAGGAACCTCACATCCCAAAGACTCAGGACCCACTGAGATACTGGGTTACCCACAAGGTTTTATACCCACATCTCTACAAGCTGGCAATGAAGTTATTATGCACACCAGCTTCATCTGTGCCTTGTGAGAGGATCTTCTCCAAGGCTGGCGAAATCGTCAGCCAAAGACGAAACAGGCTGAAGCCCAGCACAGTGGAGAAAATTCTGTTTTTAAATAAAAATCTATAACATGTATCCCACCCAGTCATGTTAGACCCTGGTTCACAATCACTCATTCTCACTTTATACATGACATTCACAATTTAACACAAGCACTTCTCACAAATCTTCAAACATTGTCTTTGTTTTATTTCCACACTGAAGTGTTACAAGGGCAAGGAACTTAGTGGAGTAGATGATATACGTCCTGTCTGCCACCAGATGCCGCTGTTCTGTGTGGTTTCGAAGCCCCAAATGCTTCATTCATTTTTCTGGCACATTTACACGAAGCCCCATGAGAGCTTCATGGGGCTTCGATTCCCATCGCTAGCTGTAGCCATGCGCCAGCAAGGTGCTTGGACGAGATGGGAAAATGCATCGACCCGCAAGATCACATGGTCAGAACTGTGGAAGTCAGAACCAGCCAGACTCAAGTTTCTGATCCAGTCGGTCTACGATGTACTTCCAAGCCCATCCAACCTGCATTGTTGGGGATTAGTGGAATCACCGGCTTGCACCTTGTGCCAGGCAATAGGCACCCTGGAGCATGTTCTGAGCTGCTGCCCTAGGGCCTTGGTAGAGGGAAGGTATACATGGCGTCATGACCAGGTTTTGAGGGCAGTGGCTGCCACCATCTGCACAGGAATTCAGCAAAGCAAACACCAGCTCCCAGAGAAGTGCAATATTACTTTTGTCAGGGCAGGAGAGAAACCACAAGCAGAGCGTAAGACCTCAACTGGGCTGCTAGCATCAGCTCGTGACTGGAGTTTACAAGTGGACCTGGGGAGAAAGCCCAAGTTTCCAGAGCACATCGCAGAGACTTCCCTCAGGCCAGACCTGGTTTTAACATCAGACGCCACAAAGCAAGTGGTGCTGCTGGAACTTACAGTACCCTGGGAAGATCGGATGTGCGAGGCCAACGAGCGGAAGAGAGCCAGATACTTGGAACTGGTGGAAGCCTGTAAGATGAGTGGCTGGAGGGCACGTTGTCCACCCCAAATAGGCCTTGGTCTAATATCGCCCTGGATTTTGTAACCGGTCTTCCCCCATCTCACAACAACACAGTTATCCTCACTGTGGTAGATCGGTTCTCCAAATCAGTTCACTTCATCCCCCTGCCTCAACTCCCCACTGCCTTGGAAACTGCCAACATCCTCATCGATCATGTCTTCGAGTACCATGGAATTGCTACGGACATTGTATCTGACAGAGAACCACAATTCATTTATCAAGTGTGGAAGGCAGTTTTTGGAGGGCAAAAACCCTCACCCAAAAAAACAAAAACAAAAAAAAACCTGCCCTGTAAAAAAATAATAAACTGTACCCTGTATAGTTTGTAGCAGTGCCGATAGCTTCGCTAATGTGGGTGCTAATGTGCTTTGAAAATAGTAAACTGTCATGGCAAACTAGGCAAGACAGACCCAGACGCTGGCATCCGAAAGGAAAACGGAGGTGAATGAGATGGTAAGTAAAGGGTTTTAATTGATTCGGAATAACTTGGGATCTTGATGTGGCTGGAGGCTGGAGCGCAGCAGGTGAAGTAGCTGGAGGTTGCTATGGCTCGTGGCGAGGCTGGAGGTCAGAGTTGGCTCATGGCGTGGCTGGAGGTCGGAGTTGGCACGTGGCGAGGCTGGAGGTTCTTGATGTTACGTGAGATTCTGTGGCTCAGGTAAACAGGTGACTCAGGTGTCCACCCGTGGTCAGAAGGTCCTGAAGGCGAGGCAATAACAACGTTAGACAAGAACATTAACACTTGGACTAGACTAGACATGAGACCAGGTTATGCACCATCTGGGGCAATGAACTGGCAGTGAATGCTGGTTCTGGATCTCCTTATGAAGGTATGGTGGGTGATGAGGTGAGTGGACACAGCTGAAATGAATCAGGAGCCAAGCAGAGAGGGGAGATACAGAATAACAAATTTATGTCGTATTTAATGTTATGAAAGGTTATGATTCAGTAACAGGGGACCGTCGTATGCAGAGTGTTTGTTTGGCAATGAGATAATAAAAAGAAACGTGTCACGTAAAGAGAAGGCTGAAAACTGAATGTTATTGTATTGGAGAGTAAAGATCGGTGGGTATCATCCATAGTAAAACACGACAATCTGTTAAACCTATGTAGAGATTATTTTCTGAAGGCTATAAAAGCGAGATTATAAGGTAGTTGTTGATATAAACGGGCACGACAATGGGGGTGCTAAACACATCTAGACCAGTGTTTTTCAACCTTTTTTGAGCCACTTTAAACTTGACAAAAATCCTGCGGTACACCAGCATCCAAGAAAAGAAAAAGGAGAAAATCATAGACTGTATTGATCGACAGCCCCTCCGCAATCTCACGTGCATTTTTGTGATAATTGTGGCAGGAAAAGCTGGAAGCTGCAGCAGTTTTTTCTAAAAAATGTAATAAATGTTAAGTTGGAAGATTTAAAAAGTGTTTTGTGTTGATTGTGTCCATTGTTGTTTCAAGACGTTAAGAGAAAAGACTCATTGTGCGCCGAGACGCTGTCGCTTTAACCCAATGCATCATGGGAGATGTAGTGCAAAAATCCGCCGAACGCAGAAAGACAAGCGTCTCTGAGCTTCATTGTTTTGTTCACTTGTTCCACGGTCTGACACCGGACTCGGTGGAAAGCTACACTGCTAAAGACGAGCTTTAGCTTGTATTTCAGTCAGACAACTCTTGCAGAAGAATATTTATTCACAACATCTTTAGGTTGTATTCACAATTTGATTCACAACCGTTTTGGCGCCAGGCTCCGTTCAATTCATCAAACACGCTATTTTTTTCCATACATACGGGTAACAACCCCGTGAACCCACAGGTGGAAGCCGGGGAGGAGGAGGGAGCAAAGAATGGCGCTAAAAATAAGAGAATGAACAATCGTACACCTGACTTAAATGGGGCCAGCTAAGCAGGTGGGTTAATTAACTAATAACCGCCCTAGGGGAGTAACCTGCAATTCTGCCCAGTGTCTGCCGAAATCACGATGAATCGCTATTTCAGTCAGACAGCTCTTACAGAAAAATATTTATTCACAACATCTTTAGGTTGACATTCACAATTTGATTCTAACCGTTTTGGCATAAGGCTCCGTTCCCTTGACACACTTATTTTTTTCCATACACTTTTGGGTAACAACCCCCAACACCAAGATGATCCAGAAGAAGAAAATGTGAATGTGAATGTATAATCAGTGGGTAAATAAGATGAGGTGTGTTTTCGGCGGCATTCCATTTTCACTTCATTTCATTTCATTTCATTTCATTTTCCAGTATGACTGCTATGTGTTTACCCGGTACCATTGACCGTTGGGCCGCTCCCTTCAAGAACCACTCTATGAAGGGAACATTCTATCTAGTGTATCTGCTATGTGTTTACCCGGCACCATTGACCGTTTGGCCGCTCCCTTCGAGAACCACTCTACGAAGGGAACATTCTATCTAGTGAATCTGCTATGTGTTTACCCGGCACCATTGACCGTTGGGCCGCTCCCCTTCACCAGGGGAACATACTACCTGAAGGAAGGGGAAGAATGAAGGGGAGCCAACAAGATTACACAACCGGATTCAATTTTAACACCAATGCAGTTAATCCTTCTCATTCGCGGCTTCCACCTGACTTAACATATTCATCATTCAAACCAGACCTATTTTTTTTTCTTTAAACCGCTAATATTTCATCAGAATTTAACCTAACATATCTCTGAAAGGCGGAAGAGGACCACCTTCCCATTGCTTTTAGCGGAAATGATGGCACATGAAGAGCAGCAGTTGTAGCAGCGCCTATCCTCAGGGAGTGCAGGGTGTAAAGGTCTGACGGAAGACCGCAGAACAAGCAGACGTCTTTGCAGCACCAGATCAAGGACTGCGGGGTGACATCGTTCGCCGGAAACGAAGAGCAGACAGGGAAGTAGGGGTTCGTAGGCTCAGGATGCGATGCATAGATAAAGACAAAGCATAATTAGTCTCGACAAAAGAATATAGAAATAACCCAGAAACCGCTTAGTTTTTTAAATTCTTGATATAAATGGAATAACAGTGCTTTTAAAGAACAGTCCTGCGAAGTGAAATTTAGTTAGTAATTAAGTAAAAGTCCCTTTATGGATTCATTGCATCATAAAACCGCCAGAATCACAAATTCCAGCAAAGAATTGATAGAGAAATATAGAACCTGCAAGAAATCTTAACACCAATTTAATGTACACTAATGTAAGAGATGTAACCTTTAACAATTCCAGAGGGACGCACCTTCAGAAGGTCATCGAGGAGCAGGTGATGGAAGGGTAACCAAAGACCAAAAATATTTGTAGATGAGGAAGATCATCATCCCACGTAGCAATGGATCGCAGCTCGGCCGGTTATGACATCAGTGGTCCTCAAATAGGTGGACAACGAAGCACAGACTATTGAAGTTTTAATTAGCCAAGGCATCTGGATACTGCAAAAAAAAAAAAAAAAAAAGAAGAACTTCCGATCCACGAGGGATCGTATGTTTAAGTATTTTAGCTAGACTGAACATTAACATTTAGAGGCAGAGAATAATGAGACTCTAACGGAGATGCCTCTAGCCGAGTGTCATCTGCTAAAACAGGGCAGATAAAAGACTAATGGACACAAGATTTAACTCTTGAACTAAGCTTGAGAGAGTGTAAGTGATAATTTCTCCGGTCAGGGTTAAAATTGCTCATGGTGTTATTAAACACTACCCAGTCAACCGATGACACATAAGATTATCATTTCACATAGCCTCAATATAATCTCCATGGCTGAATTCTCTCATAAATTGTACTATGCAAAAAAATAAATAAATAAATAAAATCTCATCTAACTACACGATCCCTTACACACCATTAGAGCTGTGAATTCAGGCAGCCGGACAAACACAAACCACTCTTCATAAATCTTTCCCCCCAAATCAGAAAGTGCAGCCTCAGAAGAACAAGTGCCTCAGAAGAACAAGTGGGGGGGCCTGGAGACACGACAGTCATTACCATAACAAAACCACTCCAAGCATAGAGAGGGAAAGATCGAACGCAAAACACAAAATCCAGAACTGGAACATGTAGCCCATGATCGAGCTACCCAGAACAAGAACACAAGATGAACAGATTAGCGTGGGACCAAAGCCACAGCAAATTTCAGGTGGCCCAATCATTGACGAATCATATTCAACCAAGAATGAATAAACAATACACTGCACAAAGCTAGAGATGACATAATGGGGAGCGGCAAGCATCAATAAACCATCCAGAACCATAGAAGAAAAATAAAACCGGATGGGTGGAGGACCATACAGTATAGACAACGTGGAAATACATTTTTTTTTTTCCACAGAGATTCAAAAGATCAGGGATACAGAGGACATTTGGCCACCCAGAAATCATCAATAACTCGCAAAATGAAGGGGACCCGTCGCCTATAAATATCCATTGCAGGGCTTCTGATAATAAAGTTGATATTATCAAGACTGCCACGACAGCTGAAAGGTAAACCGACAAACACGTCGAGCGCCAACTGAATGCCAAGGGACACCACTGAGAGGCATAGAGGCAGAACAGTGAGAACATCGGCGATAACAGTCATCCTCAGCCTTATATCCCGTTCGGAGGAAAATCGTGGAGACACCATAGGCAGACGAAGAAACTTTTATACTAATCCTGAAGGCGCATGGGAAACCAGGCCACTGATGCCCAAAAATGAACTGCGAGGCGTTAACATGGTCCAGATCAAGAACGTCAACCTGAACACTTCCTAGGGGCCACCCTCAGTGGCGGCTTTGAAAACGATGCCCCGGAAGAATCCATCACATAGCCCCCACAAACCTCCAAACCAAACCAGAGAGAGAATAACAAATTAACTGTCCAGCCGAGAAAACAAGGCCGCGACGAGACTGACACACTCACCAGTGCGGCCGACGCAAGTCCCTGAATCCAGGGCAGGACCCACTGGGGTACACAGAGCGGGGAAAAAACAGGCGTAGCAGAACCAGATGCAGAACGGGCGGGGGCAACGAACGAGGATCGCCGAGTGAATAAAATGAGCCATAGACACTGCATAAGAGAGACCAGTCATAGGAAAAATGTCCACAGAGCAGAGACTGGTCCAAGAGACACTGATTCACATTCTGACCAACCAGCAGCTACAACAACGAATAAAATAAACAGAAGAACCACCAAAATAATAAAGCCAGCATCGAATTAAAGATAATTAAGATTTTACACTCAGCTCCCAAACAAAACAGCCACAGAAAAAAAATGCTAAAATCCACAACAAATTCAGCCAGCATGAGAAACCTGTCCAAACGAGGACCGCCAGCCTTCACAACCACAGAAAAGATCCCACGACCCCTGAAACGACAACCGGAGACGCAGAACTATGTAGCAGAAAAGGAATCAGAAGTGCATCATGATGGACCATGAGACAAAACTACAATTCCCAAGATCCTTAGGGGCGTGACGTCACCGAAGTAAACAGGAAGTAACACGCAGCCTTAGAAAACTACACGGGAAAAGGACTGCATGACGCTCACCGTAGATTATAGGGGTGACCACGGCAGACGAGAAGACCCGGACCGCTCCTGATCGGGGAGCACGGACATCCCGAACATCACGGAAAGCACACCCCCTGCAGATGCACGCGACCGCGGCGAAACGAACGCGCCGCGCGCCGTCAGCCGCCCGCCGCCCGCTGATCGCCGCAATGAGAGCAGACGTGACGAAACGATAATCCCACATCAGAAAAATGGGGATCATCCATCCGAAGGACGGGGGGAACACAGCAGGACGCCGAAAGATAAGGAGACCCGCGGGCTCGGAGACCGGCAAAGAATGAGCGCTGAAAGTAAGAGAGAATGAACAATCGTACACCTGACTTAAATAGGACGCTAAGCAGGTGGGTTAATTAACTGACCCGCCCTAGGGGAGTAACCTGCAATTCTGCCGAGTGTCTGCCCGAAATGCGATGAATCGCTTTTTTTGTTAGATCTGAGCGACTTTATCAACAGAATCAGAACAAGGAAGTGAAGACTTTAACCACTTCTGACTGGTCAGACTGATGACGTGATTAAGACTCCAAGCATGATTTGTGGAGACAGTTAAAGGGGCGAGACTTTTCAGAAAGTTTAGTTGCAGCTAAATCGCTGTACCATTCTTATCAAAATGTCTTTAATAGAATCAAATAAACACAAAGAAAAAAGTATTTTACGATCTTTCATATTCCTAACTTCTCAGTGTTTTATCAGGGCCTGTTTGGATGAACAAAGAGCTGATATCCTGGAGATGCGAAATGTTGTTAGTCAGTTAAATAGGGCAATTTCCCACGGCACACTTGACCATCTCCCACGGCACACTAACACTGGTTGAAAAACATTGATCTAGACAACGCCCTTTTTGCAGCAGCTATGCAAAGCCCTGCATTGCTGTTGCAAAATGCTAACATAGCCTGCTGCCCTTTCATTTACAAGATCCAGTTCAAAACAATTTTTTTAACTTACCTTCTGTTCTTCCATTAGCAAAATGACCTCCTCCGGTAAGCCTTGAGCATGGAAAAAGACACTTACAGACGTCAATTTTGTTGGTTTCACTCCTGCAGCTCCTCGGACTCTGCAGTGCTGCAGGATTTGGGTCACATGCGTCAGTAGCGCATAATTCTGAGATTAAAGTCAGAATTCTGAGTTTAAAGTCAGAATTCTGAGTTAAAAGTCAGAATTCTGAGAAAAGTCCAGATTTCTTAGTTAAAAGTCTGAATTCTGAGATTAAAGTCAGATTTTTCCTCTTCCGTATATAATTGATTAAAAAGGATTAGATTACATAAAGATCTGACATTGAGTGCAGCAAGTTTGATATTAGTTTCAATGGGACTGGTCATAGCCTTCTAGCAGGGGATCTAAACTAGATTTTTTTTGATTGGGCAATCTGATCCTCGAGACCGCCCTATCAAAATCAGTCGTCAGAAAAAAGATGTCCATCACAGGCCCGTTTCATCGTAGCTCCTGGAGATAGCACCTCTAGAGGCACGCGGGAGAGGTAGAGTATAGGGTAATTTGGGTGATGGACCAAGAGGGCAGGAGCTGGACAGAATTTTGGTGAACAATGGGATGGAAGTGCCGGAGGGGGTTTGGATGATAAATGGGAAAGACGTGTTGGAGACCTGAAGAGGTCTCTGTCTTAGATGCACCAATACAACAGAAGGAGATCGTAGCAGCTATTGTATCATTACAGCCACACAAATCACCAGGTCCAGATGGGCTGCCGAGAGAGTTTTATTCAGCTTCCTCTGAAAAATTGGCTCCAATGTTAGCCAAAGTATATACAGACTCTTTCATCATTTATTTGGAATGGTAAAAAGGTATGTTTGCATAAAGAACATTTGATTAAACCAAAACAGGAAATGGCCTTAGGTCTTTCCAATTTAAGCTATTTTTTGTGATACCTGCCTTAGGTTCTCGCACCTGTTCTACATCTAATTAGTCTGCCTTTATAAGTCCTTCACTCCCTCCGGCCATTGTCTGTTTTTCGTCTATGGAAGAGACCACTAATCCCTGCTGGTTAAAGCCAAGCAAAGCCAATTCAAGCAGCACAAACCCAAACAAAGCCAAGCCAAGCAGCACCAAACCAAGACAAGCCAAGCAGGACAAATCCAAGCCAAGCCTAGCCACTCCAAGCCTAGCAAAGCAAGAATTAACCAAGCCAAGCAAGACGAGACCAAACCCAGCAAAGCCAAACCCAGCCGAGCAAAACAAACCTAGCCAAGCCAAGTAAATCAAGACCAACCTCAGCCTTTCCAAGCCTAGTCAGACTCCTTAAGCCAAGCTGTCAAGCCTCGTCTTTCTAGTTCTGGATTTGTCCCCTCTTCATCATAGTTGCCTCTCCTGAAGATTCCATCCTCTTTTCAATAAACTTTCAATAAACTGTTTCCAGTCTGCATTTCAAAACCTGACAATTTTTACCGTCGATTTGTGCTGAGTTTCCTTCAGGGGGAAAAGTAAAAACTTTCCAGCGATCAAAAAGCAATCCAATTGTTCATAATTCTGTAAAAAATTACTTACAATGTAGGACATATTTTGGTCTGTTAACAATGAGTTTACTAGTCCCAATTGTACCCAATGTTTTTCTTCCAACCTTTAGTCCAAGACTCTATATTTCTCAACTGGCAACAAACAGGGCTGATAAGTCTCAATCATTTATCTCATTAAAATTAGTTTGCAACTTTTCAGCAGATATCTAGTAAGTACAAACTTCCAACTTTCCTTTTTTTTTTTTAGATCCTTGCAGATTCAGCACGTTGTCTCAGTATCCATCCTAGGGTTGCCAGACAAACCACCAAACAATGAGATGGATGGGTTCATAATTTTTGATCCCTCCAAAAAAAAAAAGCAATTTCAGCAATGATAGGTCTAATTTCATGTCTGAATGCAACTTCAAAGTCAGTCATTAAATGAGGTTGGGAGATGGATTTTCAAATTAAGATCAGTGAATCAGATTGGCATGATGTTTTGTGGAAGATTCACTCAAAACTGCACTACTCGAAAGGAGTGCAGTTATAACCAGTGCACTAGTTGCAATACTTTTTAAGTAGAAGCACAAACCAGGTAAACAGCATTCCCAGACTAGAAAGACAACAAAGTTGGACAAAAACATTTACATTCAGTAGAATTGACCAACCTTATAATCATTTAAAATAGGACTAAAATTGGAAGTCAGAAAAGCTTAAGTAGAAAATTTAGGGTCTTATGACAATAGAGAAATTGGTCAAGGGAATTTTTAGAAACTACAGGAGGAGAGGGGAGGTTGAGTAAAATATTATAAAAGGGCATTACACCAGGAAGTTTAGCAGAGAGCTGCTGAAGCAGTATCTCACTGATCATGGAGATCCAGGACACAGGAGAGTTCTGCTTTCCACAGCTACTTAACAGTTCCTGCAGGAAGTTAACAATTCAATGGACCAAAGCCATGTTTCTTAACACTGTCTTATCTATCATCTCTGTGATCACTGTACTTCTGAACCTGCTTGTCATCATTTCAGTCTCCCACTTTAGGTTGATTTT
>CM074501.1:28107108-28133541 GCA_037389245.1 Oryzias sinensis
ACACACACACACTTTACAATATATGATCACGCGTTCAAAAGTTCAGAGTAAATATGAGATAACTTATGTACAATTATTCCAACAGTGTTGCAGCTAACTGTGTTTTCATTTCTGTGGGAAACTGATCCAAATGGGCCTTTGAGTGGCAAAGATTGCAGACCCCTGCTCTAGAGGATCCTACACCTTGATGTTAGTGGGACTCTAGAGACACCAGCAGCTTCAAATATGTGCTTGCTGCTCTGTAATGGTACGATACCAGCTGCTCTTTTAATGTGATGTATTTGTCCAGCAGAAACCTTCATCATTCTTCATTTATCTGCACCAACCTGTGTGTGCTCTGAATCAGCCACAAATCATAGTACGATGATCACACTTAAGTTTTCATGAAATAGCTAAGGTTTTCATACCTCATATAAGGCATTCAACTATTTCATGCTTTTCAGCAGCAGAGAGATTTTGGTAACACTGTATATTGAATGTAAATGAATCTTATTAACACTTTCAGGTATTTGCAAGACATCTATAATTCTAATAAATATCTTACCAGCATCTTACACATTAATAAAGCCTATTAATTTGTCAAGTTAGTTAATAAAAATTATTAAGCTTATTAACACTTGGGCTTGTGTGAGACACCTATAATGCTAATTAATGTCTTACTAGAACCCCAAACAATAATAATACTTCTTAATTTGTTAACAAAGGTTGTTAATCAATCTTATTAACACTGACAAATTAGTTAGGCCTCTATAATACCTATACATTTATCATTAGCATCTTGAAAACATCCTAATAATAATGCTTGTAAATGTGTTAACTAAGTACAGTGATCCCTCGCTATAACACGGTTTACTTTTCACGGTTTCGCTACTTCACGGATTTGCATTGTGCATTGTGTTCTGCATTCTGATTGGCTAAAAAGTCACTCTGCTTCTTCTCGACCTGTGCGTCAATAACGTTGCAGTATATGTACACGTACGTAAAACAGCTCGCCAAATTTCCAACACGTAATTGCAAATTCTCTTGCAATTTCGAGTTTCTCTAAAACCCATAGAAAAAAGAGCGACAACAACTGCCTATCACTATGTTCTTCTCCCAAACAAACACAGCTGCACCGCGGGCTTCAAAAGAAGAAAACACTGCAGAGCGGAGTCAGGATGCAGCGGCTCAGTCTGAACAGCAGTGAAATACACCTCAGTCACTATTTGCCCGACTGTACTTTGTATTTTTTTTAATCATTTAAAATTTTCTCCCGTTTAATCCAAATACTCGGGTCGCGGTGGGCGGGGCTAATCTCCGCGATTTGAAAGTTTATGTTCACATTAATGATTCAAATTATTATTTGACAGTACAGTACAGAAGTTATTTGTTAAAAAAACGTTTCTAAAGTACTTTGATCTGTGAAACAAATGCTTGAGCCTGTAAAATGGTTTGTTCTTTCTTTTCAATGCATAATAGAGTTTTTAATTGTAAAAAAAATAGTTTTCTACTTCACGGATTTTGCCTATCACGGGTTCTTTTGGAACGTAACCCCCGCGAAAAACAAGGGTTTACTGTAATTTAATAAACCTTATTAGACTTCTTTTACTAACAAATGTCTTACTGACACCCTAAAATTATATTATAATGCTTGTTAATGTGTTAACAAAGCTTGTTAAGGAATCTTAATATAAAGTGTTACCGAGATTACTTTTTTTTTTTCCATTATGCTTGAAAATGTTGGTCTGCTTAATAATGTGGAACGTCCTCTAGTATTTTTTGTTTTAATTGAACTCACCTGGCCAAGTCATTATCACAGGTGTTTATTTGAAACACCATGAGTTTATCTGAAAAACAAAGAATCTCATCTTTTTTTAGACTTGAATACAATTTGCATATTAATTTGGAACACACTTTATAAGATAAAGCATCTGTACCTGATGTCCATTTGCTCACAAAACTGCTAAAACAGGTGGGACTTAAGGGGTTATAATGTGTTTAATAACCTTGATAATATCTTTCAATATACTGTTCCATTCCAGTGGCTTTTTTGACTCACCAGCATTCATTCATTCATTTTCTTAACCGGTTGTCCCTTTCGGGGTCACGGGGCTGCCGGAGCCCATCCCGGCCACTTGTGGGCGAAGGCAGGGGACAATCTGGACAGGTCGCCAGTCTGTCGCAGGGTAGAATGTCCACAAACACACACCCATTCACTCTCACCTAGGGACAATTTAGAGTTGCCAATTAACCTATGAAGCAGGTTTTTGGATGGTGGGAGGAAGCCGGAGACCCCGGAAAGGTCCCCCGTTGATGTAGTGTTTTTCATGTAACCCCAGTCGGGACTTGAACCGCAGGCCTTCTTGCTGTCAGGCAAGAGCGCTAACCACTGCGCCGCCGTGCAGCCCCTCACCAGCATTTCTCTGTAAATGATACAATCCCTTGCTGTTGAATAAACAGCTTTGAAGAACCTTAACTGACCGTTCTGTGTCTGAGTTTAAACACACAGTTCAGCCAGTACTTAGTGATATTCTGAGAAAATACTCTGAGACCAGCTCCCATAGCATCAGTCCTAGTATAAATGACCACTTTGTTAATGATGCCTTACATCCCCCAGGAGTACACTTGATGTTGTTGCCCCCTTGAAACCTAAGTTCGTCAGACAAAACCGAGTAGCACCGTGGTTTAATGCTGAAACTCGTTCTCTTAAACAAGAAACCCATAAGTTGGAAAGAGAATGGCGCCGCTCCGGTTCAGAGCAGTCTCTGGATATCTGGAAACATAGCCTATTAAATTATAAAAAAGCTCTGCGTAGAGCTAGAAGGCAGTACTATTCAACCTTAATATCAGAGAATGGAAACAATCCAAGATTTCTTTTTAGCACTATTGCTAAATTAACTCGCAGTCAGAGCTCAGTAGAACCACATGTTCCTGTTTCTCTCAGCTCTGATGATTTTCTTACATTTTTCGATAGTAAAATCTCAAATATTAGACATAAGTTAATTCAAGTTATTCCTACTATCAGCCCAGAGCAGGCTGAAGCGGTAGAAGTGGAGGCATCCATAGAAACCTCTGTAACATTAGACTGCATCACTGCTGTGGATCAAGCGGAAATAATATTAATTATTACGTCCTCCAAATCCTCAACGTGTCTGTTAGACCCAATTCCCACTAGTTTTTTTAAAGAAACCTTTCCCCTAATTAATGATCCCTTATTAACAATGATAAATGCCTCTCTGGAAACGGGTTACGTGCCACAGTCTTTTAAATATGCAGTTGTTAAACCTCTTCTGGAAAAGCCCAGTTTGGATCCTAGCATCTTGGCCAACTATAGACCGATAACAAACCTGCCCTTTATTTCTAAAATCCTAGAAAGAGTTGTAGTTAAGCAGCTTTACTGCCACCTACAGGACAACAGCCACTTTGAAGACTTTCAATCGGGGTTTAGACCCCACCACAGTACGGAAACTGCACTAGTAAGAGTCTCTAATGACTTGTTATTGGCCTTAGAAAAGGGACTACTTTCTATTCTGGTCCTGTTGGACCTCAGTGCAGCCTTTGACACTATCGACCATAGTATTTTACTCCATAGACTAGAGCAGGACATAGGGATCAGAGGATCTGCTCTCCAGTGGTTTAAATCCCATCTATCCGATAGGTACCAGTTCGTTAAAGTAAATGGCCCTTCCTCTCAGTACACTCGAGTCAACTATGGAGTCCCACAGGGCTCAGTCTTGGGACCGATCCTGTTTACGCTTTATATGCTACCCCTAGTAAACATAATCAGGAAACACAGCATTAATTTTCATTGTTAAGCCGACGATACGCAGTTGTATTTATCCATGAAGCCTGACCAGAATGACCAGATAGAGAAACTGAACCCCTGCATCAGTGACATCAAGACCTGGATGACAATTAATTACCTCCTCTTGAACCCAGAAAAAACTGAGGTCATTATACTTGGACCTAAAAACCTCAGAGATGCTCTGTCTGCTCAGATAGTCTCCATGGATGGCATAAGCATAGCCCCTAATTCCACAGTTAAAAACCTTGGGGTTTTATTTTACCAGGATTTATCGTTTAAGGCTCACAAATCTCAGGCGTGTAGAACTGCCTTTTTTCATCTGCGGAATATTGCTAAGATCAGAAATATACTTTCTAAGAGTGATGCTGAAAAACTCATCCATGCATTTGTTACATCTAGACTGGATTACTGTAACTCCTTGTTAGCAGCGTGTCCTAAGAGTTCCTTAAGAAGTCTCCAGCTTGTTCAGAATGCAGCAGCTAGATTGTTAGCTGGAACTAGCAGAAGAGATCACATCACTCCTGTGTTAGTTTTGCTCCATTGGCTCCCAGTTGATTCTAGAATCAAGTTCAAGATCCTCCTGTTAACCTATAAGGCCTTACATGGAATGGCCCCGTCCTATATTAAGGACCTCATAGTCCCTTACCATCCAATAAGAACACTTCGCTCGCAAAATGCAGGACTGCTTGTGGTTCCTAGAATTAGTAAAAGTACAGTTGGAAGTAGAGCGTTTAGCCACCAAGCCCCTGTTTTATGGAATAAACTCCCAGCTCATGTAAGAGAGGCCGACTCAGTTTCTACATTCAAAGTTAGACTGAAAACATTCCTCTTTGGACAGGCTTATTGTCAGACTAGTTAGTATTCAGAGATTATTTAACTTAATGTTAATGTGTTTAAATTAAACTTAATAACAATAACTATTTGTTTTAAAAGGCTGCTAGAAGTTGAAGCTGGGGTAACTATGGTGCACTGGGGTTCTGTCCTCTTTTCTTTTCTACTTCTACCCTTCCTTTCCTCTATTCTTGACCATAATTTATCATTTAGTTCTCCATGCCTCTGTTTGGTGCAGTGCGATTCATGTATTGTCCCTCTTTTCCTCTCCCCTCCTGGGGAGTGGGAGTGCTTCCAGACTCCAGTTGGCTCATACGTGCTCCTGTTACTGACCGTTTACCTCGTCTCTGCTCCTGCTCCTACACCTGGCTGTGGTTCCTGTCTCCGGCTCATCTCTGCTCTGTACCTGACCGAGTACCTCGTCTCTGCTCCTGCTCCTGGCTGTGGATCCTGTCTCCGGCTCGACTCGCACCCCTGACTGTCCCCCCAACCACAGCTGGATGAAGCTCATCTGCTGGACTTTTATATATGTAGTTATAGATTTAGATAAGTTAATTCTTCTCTAAGAGTTCTGGTAAATCGCCTGTCCGTCCTGGGAGAGGATCCCTCCTTCGTGGGGGCACCACTGAGGTTTCTTCGTTTTTTCCGGATTCCGGTTTTTTTGGGAGTTTTTCCTTACCGCGAAGGGGGGTCTAAGGGCAGGGATGCCAGTATAGCTTAGTCAGTTTGTTAGTTCATTTTAGTATTTTCCTATTGAACTCTTTGCATTCGTGATCTTTGATGTTACGGTCACATATACAACTGCCACCATGCGATGAGGAGGCATCGGCAGAATGCCATGTCAATAGCCCTCATTGACATTTACTTTACGATTTCTAACAATTGGAAAGTAGCAGTGGGATGGCAGCATAAGGGCAGGGGGCTGGCTGGAGGATGGCAGTCTAAAATCGGCCGATCATCAGACTCTTTTGGGAGGGACCTTGGAGACCTTCCCCTTAGTCAATTATTGCTCTGCAACCTTCTTGACACCTGCCTGCCGCTGGACTGCCACCGTGCGACCTCCAAATGTTCCCAGGCGGCGACTGACCAATATCAAAAAATCGTGCGATCACCGTTTTATTTGACCCTTTTTTTTAATACCTCATCTGCCACCTGCTGATTTTGCTGAAAAACTTGCACATGCCTTACTCTGAGCCGTGAAACAGGACAGCCATCCTGCCATTGCCGCAGCTCCTTTTGTGCATGTCCTAAAGTTTGGAGACCATTTCAGTATTCATAGCCATCCAGCAAATTCATTTCTGCAGTTGTAGTGTTGTTTGACAACTGCAAATAAATTCTTTGAAAATCATACCCTGGGATTTCCTGCATTCCTTTATTCCTTTTTTACATTCTGTCTCTCCTAGTTGGAAGGTTTCCAAATAATAAACATTATAACCTCATCTTTGTATTTAGGGAAACTTGCATGATCCGAAACTGACAAATGCTTTATTGTATTACATCTGTAGTATGTATTCTTTAAATCATGCGTAGGTCACTCCAGGCCTCAAGGGCAGGTTTTTCTGGACATCCTTCCCCTATTCACGGTTTAGCACTAGTTTCCGGTGTGTCGAGTCAATTACAAGATGTCAAAGAAAGGTATTTTGGAATTCAGGCAAGGCAGCCAAGTGATCCTTGGCCCCCAACCGTTTTGAATGACACATGTCAGGAAAAAAAAAAAAGATCTTCCCCCAAAAAGAAAAAGCGAAAAATTGTACAAGAAAACCCAGCAAGGGTATGAGCAGAATAAAATCACCACAAGGGGAAAAAAAAGTGAAAGGGAGGGGCCAAAGAGGTAATAGATGTCAGACATAAACATGGTTAATATTTTAAGAGACAGCTGAAGCAGAGTTTATTTCACAGAAGATGGAGTTACAAGACGGTGCAGCCTTTTGTTTTCCCCAGTTCCTAAACATATCTTGCATAAAACCTGTTTCTTTGTCAGTTGAAGCTGTGCTTGTTCAGATGGTGCTGTTCTTCGTCTCTTTTCTTACTGTGGCTCTTAACCTGCTGGTCATCATCGCTGTCTCCCACTTCAGGCACAGATAGACTCACTCTCTTGTTTGGTACATTGGCTGAAGACTTAAGTTGTACCTTATCTAACATAATTAAATGTTCATTGTTGACTCTTTGGGTAACTTTTTTTTTTTAAACGTCGTAGTCATGGGCACTGAAAAGCATTAGCACACATGATGGTTCTCCAATTGTTTAACAATATGTTGTTGTAAGAAAGTTGTTTTAGTATTTTTTGGCATGATGATGCTTTGTGTCTCCTTGCAGGCAGCTCCACTCCCCCACCAACATCCTCCTCCTTTCTCTGGCTGTTTCAGACGCTCTTACAAGCCTCATCTTGATGCCAGCAGAAATAATTCGGAATGTTGCGTGTTGGTTTCTTGGTGACACTGCATGTTCTTGGTATAATTCTTTGTCCTTTGTCCTTTCTTCTGCCTCAGTTGGAAACATGGTACTGATTTCAGTTGACCGTTATGTTGCAATATGTGACCCTCTGCATTACCCAACCAAAATCACAGAGAAAAGAGTTAAGCTGGGTGTCTGTCTTTGTTGGCTTTGCTCTGTTTTTTATGGCACTTTTATTGTGAAGGAGGACCTTGCAAGCCAAGGCAGACCAAATTCCTGCTATGGGGAATGTGTGATTACAGTTCATTATATTGAAGGAACTATAGACCTTGTTGTAAGCTTTATTGTTCCAGTTTTTGTGATTGTGGTTCTGTACATGAGAGTGTTTGTGGTGGCTGTGTCCCAGGCTCGTGCCATGCGCTCTCATGTTACAGCCGTCACACTGCAGCCTCCAACAACTCAAACAGTCAGGAAATCAGAGCTGAAAGCAGCCAAGACTCTTGGTGTTCTTATAGCTGTATTTCTAATGTGTTTTTGCCCATATTATTGCATTTCTCTGGCAGCGGACAACTTGCTCAATAACTCGTTTGCATCGTACTCCGTCTTTCTGTTCTACCTAAATTCTACTTTTAACCCTGTTGTTTATGCATTGTTCTACCCCTGGTTCAGAAAAGCTGTGAAACTTATTGTTACTTTGCAAATACTGCAGCCTGACTCTAGTGATGCAAATGTATCATAGAACAAATTATTTAAATGTACAGTGTAATAGTCCGATATGCTTTCCAGAATTCGTTGTAATTTTACATTTTTTAAACAGAAGGAAAACTACTGGAATGGTAAAATAGTTAACACCTACTATGCAGAACCCACATGAAGAAAATTCTTCCTATATATGCTGCAATCTGAGGACCCCCTTGAAAACGAGATGACACATCTCAAGGGGTTTATCCTCTAAACAAATAAATTGAAATTGAAATCTAAAGGCTGGTAAAAAAAAAAAAATCATAGCCTTACAAATATGAATAGAGAAGTTAATAAAATTTGAAGCAATAGTGAAATTCTTCCAACACATGAATAACATGAACATACAAACTCACACATGTATATTACGGTTTGATTGTGTCGTTAGTTGTTCTTTCAAAATGCTCCTTTTGAATGCGTAGTAGTGATGATTACAGTCAAATGTAAATGAATGAATAAATCAAGATCATTTTCAGCTATTTTAATTCACTTAGTTTTTAATTTTATTGTAAACTTATCTTTAAGGTAATTGATATTTTAAACTGAACTACATTGTGATGAAACTACCAAGAATACTTTCTGTAGATATTATGCTGGGAAAAATGTCTAGGTACATTTGCTGAAAATACTTATAATTGCACAATGTTCATCATTGATCTAAACTTTTTTTTCTTCATAAAACTCTAGTTCTGTAAAAAAAAAAAAAACTTTGTCACTACGTTGCATCGAATCATATTATATAGTTTTCTAAATACGGCTGGGCAATTTAGAATTTTTTTTAGCCCTCAGAGACTAAAAGTAGTTTACAATGATGTTTTAAGACTTTAGTTAAGTCTTAAAGCTCTTTAATACTACAAAAACACAATGGATTCAAAGGTTGAATTAATTTTAATTGATTTTGTTGTATTTATCCACCACGTCTTAAAAGCCGGTCTGTAAAAATATTGTCCGACTTTAAATCTGTTAATTTTCTGTTACTACTGTAGGTACAGCGGGTTTATCCTTCAGTTCTGACTGGATCCTGTTAAAAATCGCTGCATGTCTGCCGCTAAATGCTACACACAGGCAGTGTTGGGAGGACTGCAGTTTAAGTTTTACTGCATTGAAAGTTAAGTAACGGAGTAATCTAACCAATTACTTTTATCCCTGCTAATACGCCGTTATAGTTACTTGGTATACATTGTGGCACGTTACGTCCCAGTTCATTGATGTGGTTCAAATGAAATCCAGTGCTTCACTGCTTCACAGCCACACAATAAAAACAACACAAAGACAAAAACCAGTGGAAAATAAATAAATAAATAAACACAATAAAGAGAAACCAGAATAAAGAAAAAACCAGAGGGCGCCGTCTGCCCTGTCCTCCTATTGGCAGGGGTGACAGTATACACCCAAACACCCCAGCCCAGGGTGAGAAAACACTTGTAAACAGTCTAATTTGAAATAAAATAAATATGTGGTAAAATATCATAAAAAGTAAACATGTAAAATTATAGATTAAACAGATATGTAAATGATAAAATGTCATAAAATACAAGAATAAAAACTTCTAGATTAAGCAAATAAAATGATAAGATAAAACATCATAAAACGTAAAAAGAATGAAGAATAAATATATATGTGATAAAATATCATAAAATATAAGAACAAAAAATAGTAGATTAGACAAGTAAAATGCTAAAATTAAGTAATAAAACATAAAAGACCTAAAATCTAATTAAAAGCTAACTTAAAAAGGTGTGTCTTTAGTTTCTTTTTAAAAACGTCCACAGTAGATGAGGCCCTCACATCCTCAGATGGACTATTCCACAGACGAGGCCCGTAGTAACTAAATGAGTCCTCGCCGTGGTTTTTGTCCTGACCCTGGGGACCTTCAGCAGGCCTGCACCTTAGGACCTAAGGGCTCTAGGAGGTTCATAAGTTAAAAGCAAGTCGGATATAAAAGAAGGACTAAGACCATGGACACTCTTAAAACTATTAAAAGAATCTTAGAATCAACCCTGAAGCTGACAGGGAGCCAGTGCAGAGATTTTAAGATTGGTGTATTGTGTTCCCTCTTCCTAGTTCTTGTTAAAAGGCGTGCAGCAGAGTTCTGGACTAGCTGCACGCGATTGAGAGTTGTTTTCTTTACACCAGAAAGGAGGGCATTACAGTAATCTATTCTTGATGCAATAAAAGCATGGATTAAGATTTCAGCACTGGCTCTAGAGAGAATGGGTCTCACTCGGGTGATATTCCTTAGATTAGTGGTTCCCAAACTTTTTCTGCAGGGCCCCCCTTTCTGAAAATTAGAAAATTTTCGAGCCCCCCACACTGACACAAACATACAAATCCTTTGTTTCTAAACTCCACTGCGCCTTATAACATGTGGTTAATGAGAAATCTTTCTCTGAACGGTAGAATACTGTCATCTAAAGCTGAAGGAATCTCTAGATCTGTCTATGTGTATCTGTCTTTAGAAATGCCAAAACACATCTGTAACCTATTAAACAAAACATTATTTGATTTTATTTGGAGGGAAAAATGTCATTACTTAAGGAAAATTTGTTTTGTGTAATACCAGAAAACATGGGGGCATGGATGTATTAACCTTTCAAACTTTAAACAACTCTTGTAAAATAAAGTGGTTAAATAATTTATTGAAAGGGGGAGACAATATCTGGAATGCATTTCCCAAATATATATTTGACACAATGGGAGGCATTAAATTCTTGCTAAAATGTAATTATAAAATAGAAAAATTACCCACAAAACTTTCAAACTTTTACAAACAAGCCCTGCTGGCCTGGAAACTCCTTTATGATCATAAGATGGTACGATATTGATATTGTTTTAATCAGACAACTTTTCAATTCTCATGGACATCTTCTGACGTATGAAGAATTTCTTTTAAAATTCTGTATTCCTGTTCCACCCAGAGAATGTGCAATAGTGTTAGATGCCGTTCAAACCAGTCTACTTCAACTGTTTAAAGGGATTTATAACACAAGTCAATTAAGAACCCAGACAATTTTATTGGACAATGTGGATATTTGTGTTAATTCAGTATGGAAGCGATTATGTAGCATAAATAAAAAGCAAAGTCAAAACCAGAAATGCTTTTTAATTTTCAAAATGAAGCTGCATTTTTTGACTCAAAAATAAAATGAAAAAGCAATCCACCAAAATGCTTTTTCATTTCCTTCCTCAACACAGCTTATTCTGTCACTTAATTAAAATTAAAATGAAAATGGTATTTGACATTTCATTTTCAAAAAGGTCCCTGGTAAATGTGTAGCATAATTCATTTAGAAATGTCTAATTTGACATTTAAAATGGATTAACAGAAATTCTTTTTAATTTTCAAAATGTAGCAGCATTCTTTGACTCAAAATTAAAAAGAAAAAGCAATATTTCAAAATGCTTTTTCATTTTATACTTAAAACCGCTTATTTTGTGTCATAATTAAAACGAAAATGGGGGGATTGCATTTGCATTTTAACATCCACCCCGCGCAACTTGTCACAAAATTCATTTCGAAAAAGCATTAGCAGAGGGGAGGCGGGGCGATGACGTCACTGCTTTCTCTGTGTGTCCGGCTGCTGACTGACGCACACACGCGCACCAGGAGCAGACTGTGTTAGGGGAAGAGAAGACGGCTTTGAGTTGGTTGTGAACTTCTGATGAGTTTCCACAGCTTCTCATGACTATATAGCAGCATGTCCGCCTTCTGCGGTCATCCTCCTGACGCACCGCGGACAAGCTTTGTTCTTCGGACCACCAGCTGCCTTCACATAGCGGAGCGCGAAGCTCCGATTATCGAAGGCGGAAATGCTGCTGCGATCTGAGAAACCATCATATTAATTTGTGTTTCCAGTGGTGTCCAGAACAAAATAAAAACTGATGTAATGCCCACATATTTACACATTTATTTGCAGCTTTGCGGTGAATTTGCTGTTTGATTTATTAAGATCCAGTTTGAACCGCGGTCAAGTGAGCCGACATCTGCGGAAGTGCGGTCACGCCTACAATTGTTTTATATTTTTCTGCAATATGTACACATTTCAATCCCCCCTGAGACATTCACATTGTTATTTTATTATGTTGTTTGTCAATAAAGTATGAAAAAAAAACTCCACCGCGCCCCCCCCTGCAATACCAAGAAAATACATTTCTGAGGGATCATCAATATGTATGTTAAAATCCCCTAGAACCATTATTCTTCTAAAAATGTATACTGAGGAAAGCAGATCAGAGAAATCAGAAATAAAAGATGAATTATATTTAGGAGGTCTATACATGATCAAACACAACATGACGGGATTATTGAATACAATGGCCTGATTGTTAAAAGAAGAATATTCAATAAGTATGATGTCTTTAAAACCAATACCTACAGGTAAAATTGCAGCAGCCCCACCACCTCTGCCATGTTTTCTGTCCTTATTTGTGAAATTAAAAAGGGATGTTGTAGCCTCTGACAGAGAAATTGGTGGACCAGAGTTCCAGGTCTCTGTTAAAAACAGGCCATTAAGATTGTTATCTAAAATAAAGTCATGTACAGTAAACCCTTGTTTTTCGCGGGGGTTACGTTCCAGAAAGAACCCGCGATAGACAAAATCCGTGAAGTAGAAACCTCAATTTTTTTTTTACAATTATTATACAATTAAATACTCTTTTATACATTGAAAAGAAAGAACAATCCATTTTACAGGCTCAAGCATTTGTTTCACAAATAAAAGTACTTTAGAAACGTTTTTTCAACAAATAACTTCTGTACTGTACTGTCAAATAATTTGAATCATCAATGTGAACATAAGGCTTCAAATCGCGGAGATAAGCCCCGCCCACCGCGACCCGAGTAATTGGATTCAACGGGAGAAAATTTAAAATTATTATGAAAAAAATACAAAGTACAGTCGGACAAATAGTGACTCGGGTGTATTTCACTGCTTTTCAGACTGAACCGCTGCAGTGTTTTCTTCTTTTGAAGCCCGCGGTGCAGCTGTGTTGAGTAAGGCTGCAGGGTAGTTGGGTGTGTTTGTTCGGGAGAAGAACATAGTGATAGGCAGTTGTTGTCGCTCTTTTTTCTATGGGTTTTAGAGAAACTCGAAATTGCAAGATGATTTGCACGTACGTGTTGTAAATTTGGCGAGCTGTTTTACGTACGTGTACATATTAAGCTGCAACGTTATTGACGCACAGGTAGAGAAGAAGCAGAGTGACTTTTTAGCCAATCAGAATGCAGAACACAATGCACGATGCAAATCCGTGAAGTAGCGAAACCGTGAAAAGTAAACCGCGTTATAGCGAGGGATCACTGTATAAGAAATGATTTGTTTGAAAGTGATTGAACATTTAAGAGTGCCAAATTCAGTTTGGTTGATTAATTGCTGTGACTGGATTGATGGTGACTGGATGAGTTCTGGATGTGCACTGTTTTCAGATTATTATATTGTTCTTGTTGCAATTTTGTAGTGTGAACATTCTGAATGACAATGTTAAAGTTTAGGTTAGGGTGCAGTGTAATAGAAAATTACCAAAGTGCAGCAAAGAGATATTAATTTGTTGTTGCTAATTGCTCTTGTCGATGGTTTTGCATTTTAATTGTTCCCCTCCGTTACTGTGATTGAAACTATTTTGTTTATTTAAACAAAAATTAGGAAAACTAAGAGAAGTTGATGCTTAAAGCTTCACGATCAGTTTATGTGAAGTTAATATTATTAATATTTATATATGGCTTGTTGCAGTCTTGTGTGATGATTCTGAAAAATAAATATTTACATTTCTACACTTATCCCACCTCTCTCTATTGTACATAAACAACATGTCATTGGTAGAACTCTGTTAATGCTGTTACTGAATTGAAGTGTCATTATATTTTTGCATTGTAATGCTTTGTTGTGTTTGCAGACAGCTGAGGTAAAATGTTAGATTTGCAGTATTAACTGAGTGACCAATTAATTTTAAGATGGAGTAACTAAGTTAAATTAAATTAAATCAAATTAAATCACACTATCTGTCACACATCTAGGTGTGTGAAATTTGTTCTACGCATTTGACCCATCTCCTGGGCGAGCGGTGAGCTGCAGACACAGCCGTGCCCGGGAACCATTTGGTGGATTCAAGCCCCCAATCCAACCCCTTAATGCTGAGTGTAGGGGTGTATTGGCAAGAGTCTGGCGATACGATACGTATCCTGATACGCGCCCTGCGATACGATACGTATCCTGATATTTTACTGAAACATGTTTTCTTTCTGTTTTTTTTTAAATATGACTGAAAAAACTCAACCTGAATTTTAATGTCTTCCACTGTAATAAAATGGTCAAATTCGGTTTATTGATCATAATGTTAAGCACTGCAATTGTATCTCATATATAAGTTGCATTTACCAAAGCAAATTCATAGTGCTTTTATTTTGGTAAGTTAAAATATAGAAAGGGAACAGTCAACATTGTCTGATTTAAAATATATATACAGGGCTCGACATAGCCATTTGTCCGCTGGCCCGGTCCTGTTTTTCGAGCAGTGCGGACCACAAGACTTTACTTTTCACTTGTCCGCTCGGGCCACTAAAATATCTAACGGTTTATATATTCTTCACCTTTTTCAATAAAGTAAATTTTGCGAAAACGTGTAGATTTACCTCGTCTTCATAATTTACTTTTTCTGCTAGTCCTGTGTTCAGACTTCAAGGGTTTCTATGGGAAACCTTTGATCACTTCTCCTTCTCTTCCGCCTGCCCGCGCGGCTTTCACTGCCGAGCACCACGCGGCACGCGCTCACTACTTTTTTTTTCAAAACTTTATTGAATGTAACAATTCAATACAAAACAATGTTAAACAGCAACAACGAAGGCGCAAGCCAGTGGGTTATTATTACATTTGATTATAAATCCGACACCGTCACTGAAGAGAGACTGAAGCATGTCAGAGATGTGGAAGACATGGCAGGAATAGATAGGAATATGTTAGATGGAGTAATGGGTGGAATTAGTACTATGGACAGCAAGATATTTAATGAATGCATTGAAGATGAAACTGTATGCACTAAGCTTTAAGCTGAATGTCAAAGAATCAAAGGCAACTCCAAATACCTGAATCTCAGACTCAAATGCAGTAGAATGTTAAACTACTTAATTTTGTTTTTCTTTACAACACTGTAAGCACTAAGTATTTCTAGTTAGCTGAATGATCTCAGTTAGACCTGCACAATATGAGGAAAACTCGCGATATGCGATATCAGAGATTAAAATTGTGATAACGATGTAATTTGCGGTATATAAACAAACAGCAAAATAACCAAATAACCATTCCCAGTTTAAAAATTATACTCCAAATGACCCACGTTGACATAGGTTACAAACATCTAACATAACAGGGCTCCATCTGATTGGTCAACAATGTGAAGGCGTCCATCTGATTGGTCAAATGCATTAAGGGATTTATTTGATTCGTTAAATGGTTCAAGCTGCCATTAGATTGTTTTAACACATTTAAGGTTTATGATTTATTGCGATATTTGCCGTTAGAAGCACCATGAAAACTTCTGAACTAGTGTTACCTACTACACTGCAGTGCTCTCTTCAAAACATCTGAAACAGACTAGAGCAGATTTAAGTTTGATATGGTCTATTTTCAGTCATTGAAAAGTGTAGAAATAAGTGATGTCACCAGAATGCACCAAATTGCACCATATTAAAAGTTTCCGGGGGGGCATGCCCCCGGACCCCCCTAAAGTTGCAAGCACCTGCGGAGCGGCGGGTCCCGCTATACGCGGTGTTGGGCCAGTAACTTTCAGGCAGGGCCAGTAAGTTTCAAAAACTACTGGCCCTGTGGGCCAGTGCAAATTTCTGGGCTATGTCAACCCCTGATATATATATATATATTTTTTTAAGTGTAAGAAAAAAACAAAGAATTAATGAGCCTTAACCAATAGGTTTGTATTGGGGAAATAAAATGCTGTTTATTTTCAGCATTAATGTAGCTTCTCTAGTGCTTTGAACAGTTCAGGAGCCTGAATGGTGCTTTAAAAATAAAGGGTGGGGGACACACACTGATTTTTTCCAGAAACAATAAAGTGTGATGATGAGGCAGCATGACAGAACGAAGGAAAGTTGCTTTAATGTGACAAAAAAAGGGGCTTTGTTTACATATCCGCTCCGTTGCACCTTTGCAGCCACGCTTCTCACACACGGAAGTAAACTGGTAAAGCTGGTCACCACAATGTCAGCCTTTTTCAGAGCGTTGTACACATCCCTCTGATCCATCATGTCCCTAAACTAGAATCCATTGCTTTGAGGTTCTGCAGAACTTCAGCCCGCTTTGCTAGCATGTTAGCAGATGCTAAGCGCATTAGCCTAGCTCAGAGGTGGGCACTGAGGGCCGCATTCTTCCATGTTTTCCAACATACCTTGCTCTGACATGTTCTGATTGGCTGGACCCACCTGAACCAGGTAATCAGCCATGAGCAAGGCAAGACTATCTGGAAATCATGCAAACACACCGGCCCTCAAGGCCTGGAATTGCCCACCCCTGGCCTAGCTGCTGCCGTGCTTCATAGTCTTCTTCTTATCTTATTTATCCGCATAGCAAAAGCACAGCAATCCACATTTTCATATCTTACTGGCAGCAACATGGCTTAGAGTTTCTGTTTGGTATCGATTCCAAGTAAAAACTAAATAGTTCATGTCTCATAACAACAGAACAAGCTGCCTCTGGCTGCAGTCTTCCTGTTGTCTTGTGCAGAGTAGATCTGCTCAAAGAGGCTCTGTGTTCTCTGCTGCCAACTAGCGGTCAGAGGGTGAAGTGGACAACAAGAGTCAGACGCTGAAGGACGCTCAGAAATAATTAAATAAATATCGATCTGGCAGCATTTTGAATCGATACAAGTATTGCCAAATGACGTATTGCGATATATTGCAGAATCGATTTTTTCTTATACCCCTAGCTGAGTGTCCAGCAGGGGTATAGCATTGGCTCCCATTTTTGAAGTCTTTGGTATGATTCGTTACAGTTACTAACTCAGTTACTCCATCTTAGTAGTGGCTGAGATGTAGAAACTGGGTAGTAACTGAGTTACTAAATCAGTTTTTATTTAGGCAATGTAAGTATTACTAGATATAACTAATTACTTTTGAAGTTAGTGAAGTTATGGGTGAAGTTATCGCAGGGTGAAACATGTAAATGGTAAATGGCGTATACTTATTTTTTTCTAGCTTCCTCGAAGGCACAAAGCGCCCGACCAGGCTCACCCACATTTGGAATTTTGGAGAAGGCCGGCACTCAAGGGCAGGGACCAGAACCCGTACCACCGGGACACGGTGGTACGGTAATTTGAAATG
The DNA here is from genome assembly GCA_037389245.1 of Oryzias sinensis. Lineage (NCBI taxonomy): Eukaryota > Metazoa > Chordata > Actinopteri > Beloniformes > Adrianichthyidae > Oryzias > Oryzias sinensis. The sequence continues at coordinate 28,124,184 of CM074501.1, forward strand.
GTTCGACACATGGACGTGCAAGGCGGGAATCGAACCTGCAATCGTACGATCATGGGTCGACCGCCCTTCCGCTGCACCACGACCAATCCTGGCTCTGCCTGCTATCCCTGTGATTAGGGACTAGCGTTCGGGGAAAGGCTCAGTGCATTGGCTGTATAAGAAGCACTATCATAGATAAGTCATAGACTGCTCATTGAGCCAGTAGCTTGAAAATGTTCATGTAGATTTTATCTATGGGAATGCTGAAAGCAATAGCTCATAGCAAACACTTATACAACACACAATGGTAAGTAAGTGTCACCAGTAGTACAAATTTTATATAGTTTTCGCGACCCACCCCCTCTAAGTCCAGCAGACTTAGACAGTGCAAAAAATCTGTGGGTTCTGTTCACGTAATAAGTGCGTGCTTCATCCGTGTAGCCTGACTGTTAACAATGAGGACATTAAGACAAAGTGCAGTTTATTCACCTTTTCACCTACACATCTCGTGCTTGCGGAATTCACATTGGGTTACTTAGTGGCCAGTACACACACTTTAGTGATTAGTGTGGTGTAAGTGCAATGTACAACAGCATCACTCGTACATAATAAGTGTGTGCAACTTCCATCGTCCTGAGAAATACTTTACGATACTCTTACTACACACGCGAAAATTCTATGTTACATTTTAATGATGTCCCTTGAGACGGTCGCATGAACCTCAAAGAAACTACAACACACACCTGCACTGCGCTTAAGATGTGGCCGCTCCCTTCCACAACCCTCCGTGGGCAGTGACAACCAATAAACCCCACATCACCCATGCGGGTCAACAGCCATATCAGTGCATGTGACTAAAATACCAAGGTCATAGACTACTCAGTAAACCCACAGAGTGAAAATGTTCATGTACATTTTTTTAAATGGGTACACTGCAGGTGACAACTCGTAATGAATATGAAAACACAATGTAAGAGTAAGTACTGTAAGGATGAAGTAGGTGAGACACAGGTGTGTCATACGAATTTTCCCTTTTTTTTTAAACAGCTGCTTTTTTTTTAACTCCATAGCAACCATTTTATGTTTTGGTCGCGTAGGGGTAACTAACAAGGCGAACAAGGCTACATCATTTTAGAAGAATCTGCAAAAGTAAACTTTTAGGGTGATTCAGACTGGCAAAACCGTTAGTTCCGGACCCAGTCCGTTTGATTTGTTCCTGATCTAGTTCTGAAACTTGCGCTTGGTCTGAATACAGACCAAACTTGAGCAGACCAAAGCGATTCGAACCAAAGCTTGTAAACAAAACCACATCTATAAGAATCTCTCCACTCATTTGTCATGATCAAAGCAACTCGAGACAAAAATTATGGAAGTCCTGAGTTTTGCAGTCCTTCTCAGGGTTAGTTCATTCCAACGTTATGTTTTGCTGACCAATTTTAAACATCTATATTAACGTCAGGCTAAACACCTTTTACAGGCTTTTTTGGTACAGTGGAGGCATGCTGCAAGAGGACAGCTAATAATGTACACTGATTAGTGTTTATGACATAGATTGTGTGGAAAACTCTGAGAAGCAATGTGTTTTAAAAGTCGTTTTTCTGAGCCCACATTCATCTGACTACATTTTAATAAGTTGCTAAGTATCATCGTTGTGTTGTTATGGCATTGTTTTAAGAGAATTCTGTTAAGGAACTACAAGGTAGCTTTTAGGATGACGTCACAGCAACACATGCCACATAAAAAGACTCAGAAAAGCATGTAAGAAGTGTTCTCAGCCATGTTAAAATAAACATTGTAACACGTAAACAGTTGACTCTTTTTATCTGTTTGATTAGACAACAGTCATTGCTTTATATTTGTCCGTGGCTCATCTCTTGTTACATTCTGACTGTGTTTAGATCACATGACCAACGGTTACGGTGGCCGTTTTGGTCCATTTGTTCAGCTCCTTGGACAAATTGTATTCAGACTGAAAAATCTTAGAGTGAACCAAAGCTTAGTCCGACTGGAAAAAGATGGTTCGGAGAGCGTTTCTGGTCCTGGACCATGGTCCACTTAGTATATTCAGACTGAAAATTTGTTCTGGATTATCAGGGCAAACAAACTCTGGTTAACTTAAAGAGAACCAAATGTGTCCAGACTGAATACACCCTTAGATTTCCTTGGCAACTAAGGTTTCATTTTAACCACACCCACGTTTTTGAGTATGTGGCAACGTTAGGTTTAATCAAGCCCTGGTGCGGGGTAACATATAAAAACCTTTCCAAAAAATGATTGGAGAAAGACAGTGGGAGGAGCTAAAAACTGGGATCACAGCCACTAGATGTTTGTAAGATATAAGCAGTAACTGATGTTGTCTGCTGATTTGTGAAAATGTCTATCCTGGACAGAACAGACCTGTGCTTTCCACAATTTTCAAATAACTCCTGCAAGAAACCAGCCTTCTCTTTATCTGAAACTGTGTCTCTTCACTTCCTGCTCTCCTGCATTTCTCTGCTAACCACGGCTCTCAACTTGATCATTATCATCGCTGTCTCTCACTTCAGGCACAGTTTAGTTCTTCTATTTTGTGTCTTGCTTTTTTGTCTCTTTTTACTTATGTTAGATGTGCAGACTTTAAGACACTGGTTTTTTACCATTTCGTTGTAAGCTGCTGTTTCTGTTTCGTTTTCACTGATAACCTAAGACTGCTTGGTCTAATAATGTTTTTCTGTGTCTCTACAGGCAGCTCCACACTCCCACTAACATCCTCCTCCTTTCTCTGGCTGTCTCTGACTTCCTTGTTGGTCTGCTTGCAATGCCTGCAGAAATCATGAGAAGAACTTCCTGCTGGTTTCTTGGTGACTTTCTATGTTTTCTTTATAATTATGTTTCTTACATCATCACCTCTGCCTCAGTAGGGGTGATGGTTCTCATTTCAGCTGATCGTTTTGTGGCGATCTGTGACCCTCTTCATTATCCAAGCAGAGTGACTGAGAGAAGAGCTAAAGTGTGTGTGTGTCTGTGTTGGCTCATCTCTGCTCTCTATAATATTATACTTGTAAAAGATGAATTGATTCAGCTAGGAACGCATAATTCCTGTTATGGAGAATGTGTGATAATTGTTGACAGCATCACAGGTACTATTGACACTGTTCTAACCTTTATTGTACCAGTTTTTGTGATTGTGGTTCTGTACATGAGAGTGTTTGTGGTGGCCGTGTCTCAGGCCCGTGCCATGCGTTCTCATGTTACAGCTGTCACACTGCAGCTCTCTGTGGCTGCCACTACAAAGAAATCTGAGCTGAAAGCAGCCAGGACTCTGGGAGTTCTAGTAATTGTCTTTCTGTTATGTTTCTGTCCGTATTTCTGTGTCTCTGTTGCAGGTTCTGATTTGCTTAAAAGGTTTTCTGAATTTGTTGCGTTTCTGTTCTTTTTTAACTCTACCATAAACCCTCTGATCTATGCTCTGTTTTACCCCTGGTTCAGAAAAGCTGTCAAACTGATCATCACTCTTCAGATTCTGGAGCCTGGCTCCTGTGAGACAAACATTCTGTAGAGATAAATGATCCTTTGAACTAAATTCTGTTGTGTAAATACAAATCCTGGATGACCACTTTTACTTACATGGGTTAAAATGGCCTTTTCATTAGTATTCCATGATTTTTACCTAGGGAAGTCAAATGATGATGTATTAAACTATGGGGGTGCACTTAGATGATATCTGAAACTGTTAAATAATCTTGTGCGACATATGTTATTACTAATATGTCATAATTGATATGGTTACTGTGATAACTTACATATTTAAAATTTAATGTTGATATTATTAGGTCTTATATTTATGTAAATGATAACATAGCAACCATGTATCATCGTTAAGTTATGCATATTATAATAGGAGAGGGATTAAATAAGTTTGCTTCTTCCTGTACCGTTTCAAGCATTACAGTTTGTATAATGAAAAGTAAGATACAAGGATGACTTGTATACTTTGTGGCAAGGATACTCTCAGATTGTGACTAATTTTACAATCAATAAACTCAAAAACAAAAAAATGAATGAAGTAGTTTGTAGTTTGAAATTGCAGACTTTGGTGTGTCATCTTGCTTCTTTCCTACAAAGAGCAGAGGTCAGATATGTTTGTACACTTCATTTAACAAATGTTCTTACTATTATCAATTCAGTCCTATATGGTAGACTAGCACTAGGGGGCCGGTTTAGCTCGTGCTGGTTCGCAGCCCCTTCCGCCAAGAAACCTGGGTTCGATTCTGGGCAGCTCCCTATTCCATTCTCTGCTGCTGTGCCGGTCCCAAGCCCGGTTGGATTGAGAGGGTTACGTCAGGAATGACATCCAGCGCAAAACATTGCCAAGTTAACCATGCAACTCATCCTCGAGGGAAGGTTGTGGCGACCCCTGATGGGAGAAACCGAAAGTGAAAGTAGATGCTAGATTAGCGCCATCTCCCTTTTCTCCTGGGTCCTGTCACAAGTTAAGAAAATATTGCTCAGATGATCTTGGTAATATTTACTCCATATTTTCTTGAATCTTTTTGCCACAAGAGCTAATCAAACTATTACATAGGTACATATTTCACCTGGGGTTTCTTGCCAAGAGGCCACCTTGCGGCAAGAATGCTAAGTTACACAAGAATATACCCTTTGTTCTAAATTTAGAATAGTAGTTTGTTTCCAAAGAAATTAAAAACATTTTCAGAGTTATGATTTTTGGCACATTTAATTATGCAGAAACTCCAATTAATTTTAGATTGAATTTATTTTACAAACTGAACACTGAAAGGTTTAACAGTTTAACTTAAAATATTAGTGCCTCTAAATTGTAATGCATTACATGACTTCTGCATAACTTTTAATTCCTTTGTGATAGGGCTGATATGCTTTCATAAAGTAAGTATCGCTATATTTTTTTGATTAAGTGAAAGCACAGGAACACTTGAAGGATGTACCAGGACCTTTAGTTAGTTCAGTCTATGAAAGTGGAAATAAATGCTTTTTATTTTCCAGAAATAGAAAACCTGTGCGCCTCAGACAACTTTAAACAAATGCTAAAAACAGTCAAAATGACTATGTATGATAGACTGCTATAAAAAAGATAGTGACAATAGGCCCTATGATAAAAAAGGACTAGAAACACGTCATAGAAGTGAAATAAAGTGTTTGTGTTTAAGAAGTCTTAAGGTCCATATGAAGGAAAAAGTTTAAAGTGATTCATGAGAAAAACTAAAAGGTGATTGTGTTTTTTCTTTTTTTTGTCAATTCCTCACTATCCAGCTGCTTTGCTCAACTACATTTTGGGCAGTTAGTCTGTTGAGAAAATAGTTACTGAACATGTAATGAGTAAAAATGTTCACATTTTGTTAGTAATGCCTTACACCAGTCTCTAAATATTTCTAGGAAAATATCCACACTCTCAGGTACAACCTGGAGGTTAAACAACCAGGAATTTATTAAATTCTTTAAAAAAGAGTGGGCAACCTTCTTAGAATTCGACAATACTCCCGATATTTCACAATTTCTTCTTTGGGAAACAGCAAAAGCAGTGATGAGAGGGAAAATCATATCTTACTCATCTCATAAAAAACGCAAAGAGAAAGCAGATTTATTAGAATTAAAAAACAAAATCAAAACCCTGGAGACTGCTTATGCTGCTTCTGCACAGGAACACATTATGGGCGACCTGAAAAATTTAAAGCTGCAGTTAAATGACATTATCAATAAACAAACACAATTTCAGTTACAAAGACTTCGACTGGAAATATATGAAAACTCAAACAAATCTGGCAAATTTCTGGCTAATCAGCTTAAAATTAATAGAAAAAAATCAACAATCACTCCTATTATGGACCAAACAGGAAATGTCACTCACGACCCGGTCAAAATTAATAACGCATTTGAAAACTTTTATAAAAACTTGGACACATCACAGATCAATCCGTCAGAGTGAAGTATTGACTCATTTCTTAACAATGTAAACCTACCCAGGTTAAATGAGGATCAAATCACAAACTTAGACTCTCCGCTCTCGTCGCCTGAACTTCATGAAGCTCTGTTACTTATGCCTAACAGTAAAGCACCAGGGCCTGACGGCTTTCCTGCGGAGTTTTATAAAGAATTCTGGGAACAGCTGGCACCAACATTTTATAAAACGGTCACATCTATCAATGAAACTCAATCACTACCACCTAACATGAACTCAGCCAACATAATCCTTCTTCTAAAACCAGACAAAGATCCCACAAGTCCTTCAAGCTATTGCCCCATTTCTGTAATCAATGCAGATGTAAAAATTATCTGCAAAGCACTAGCACAGAGAATAGGAAAAATCACTCCTCACATAATTCACTTCGACCAAACTGGATTCATCAAAGGTAGACACTCGGATGACAATCTCCGAAGATTTGTAAATATAATAGACTTTGCCACCATTAAAAACCAGTAAAAACTGTACTATCGCTGGATGCTGAAAAAGCTTTTGACAGAGTAAATTGGAAGTTCCTTATTGCTGCCCTCTATAAGTTTGGTTTTGGACAATCATTCATCAGTTGGATAAAAATATTATATCACAACCCCAATGCATCAGTTAGAACTAATAAACAGACTTCCAACAGGTTTTTTCTTGGAAGAGGAACCAGACAGGGTTGCCCACTCTCTCCTTCTCTTTCTGCTATATTTATTGAGCCTCTAGCTGCAGCAATAAGACAGAATGAGAGCATTATAGGAATTAAAACCAAACACAGCCATCATAAAATTTGTCTCTATGCAGATGACGTATTACTGTTTTTAAGTGATTTAAATTCTGTAAATGAAACAGCAACAATCATTAATGAATTCTCCTCCATATCAGACTATTCCATTAATTGGAATAAGTCTGTTTTATTATCACTCAACAGGAATGCGGAGCAAAGACTCACAGTACCAGTCAAATCAGGAAATATCAAATATCTAGGTATCAATTTTTCCCCCAAACTATCAGAACTGGTGCAGCTAAACTACACCCCATTACTAAAAAACGTACAGGACGATCTAACACGCTGGTCCAACCTGCCTCTGTCCCTTATGGGCAAGGTAGCCACCGTTAAAATGAAAATCTTACCTAAAGTTAATTATCTCTTCTCGATGATTCCCACACAACCGCCACTAAAATGGTTCTGAACATTAGACTCATCCATATCAAGCTTTTTATGGACCAATAAACCTGCAAGAATTAGTCGTAAAACTTTAAAATCTGCAAAAAACTGTGGAGGATTAGAAATAACTAACTTCCACAAGTACTTTTTTGCAAATAGATTACAATACATCTTAAAATGGTTAAAAAATAATCCAGAAACCAACTCATGGTTAGACTTGTAACAGGCGTTATGTGGAAAGATCAACCTGTCAGAGTTACCATTTATTAGCCAAACAGTTAAAAAACAAGATTGTTTCAAAAGTATTAATATAAACGCCCCTTTAACAGCCTGGTGGGAATTTCTCGAAATATCAAAATCATCAATTCAACCGTGCAAAATGACACCCATCTGGAACAACCCGGACATCCTTATAAACAAAAAAATGATTCACTTCCCAGCTTGACAAAAAGGGGGCATAAAACAACTAGAGCACATAATTATTGATAGAAGATTCATAACTCCCCAGGAACTTCAAGGCAAACACGGAATAAATAACTTCTTGGAATATCAGCAACTTAAATCAATTATTACTAAACAGTTTAAATACAGAGACAATTTAAAGCTACCAGATGTAGTTACCAGGGGGGCTTGCCGGCCCTGTCCTGTGGGGGGGCGTTCTGGGGGGCACTATTGGTACGGGACCTTGGGGGGTTGACGGGTTGGGGTTGTCCGCTGAGGCAATCGGCGGTTGCCCCGGCCGGTTGGCTGCCTTGGTCCCGTCCAGGCCTGACCAGAGCTGTTCTAGGGCCGGCGCTTGGGCGTGGGGGCCTGGACTTGCTCCGGGGGGCGGCGCTTTCTTGCTCCTCTCTCTCTGTGTGTGATGGCGGGCAGGCAGATGAGAACTGAGGGCCTCTTGTGTTGGACATATTTTACTTTAACAATAGGGGTTATTAATCTTCATACAAACCGGAGGTATGTCTGAATAAACCCCTTTTGTAATTGAGGCCATATTTTATTAATTTCAACCATGTTAGAAAATCTTGGGTGTTGGACCGGACGGAAAAGGAATGAAGGAAGGAAGAGAGAGGGACGTTAGAGAGAGAGAGGGGGGGTAGGAGGGTGATAATAGGAGGGGAAGGGGGATAAGACCATGAAGCAGCATAAAGCAACAAGTTTACTGGTTGTTTATAATTACTGTAAGGTTCAAATGTAGTACAAAAAGGGCGGGGCCTGTCCACACACACACTCAAATGTTATCAACACACCTGCTAGCTGCAAAAATTTCCACATGTCGACATGTAAACAAAACAGATAGTGTTTACACGCATACTTATGCCTTAGAACCAACTAGTGTGAAATATTTCAGTCATTCAATCATGCAAACTTTCATTCACCCCCGAGCCGACCAGGCTCGGCCACAGTTGGAAATTTGGCGGGGCCCAGCGCTCAGGGGCAAGGACCAGAACACCCCCCCCCCCCCAGGGACATGGACACCCCCGGCTCAGGTGTAATGTTCCCAGCCCAACCAGGAGAGCAGCCTCCCCGCCGCGCCGGGAGAGCCCAACGCAGGGCCCCACCAGAGAAGGACGCCCACAGCCCCAGAGGAGCACCCCATCACCACCCAGGAGTTCCGGGCATCCCCCCTCCCCAACCCCAGGTACGAGCCAGGACCCCCCAAGGGAGACCCGCTCCACACTTCAGGCAGCCACCCTCCCGGCCCACGGATGGTCCAGGGAGGAGCAAGGCAGGGGCCAGCCGCCCCCGCCCAGGAGGGGGTAACCCCGGGGAAAAAAGAGGGCCCACAAATGGTGTTGTAAATATGGTCCGACCAGGCTCGGCCACAGTTGGAAATTTGGCGGGGCCCAGCGCTCAGGGGCAAGGACCAGAACCCACCCCACGGACACCCCCGGCTCAGGTGAAATGTGACCCCCCCCCCTGCGCACGGAGAGAGCACCGCCTGCCCAGGAAACCGGCACCCAGGGGACACGGCCGCTGTTACCAAGGGGCCCGTACGCCCCACCAGGGAAGGGGTAGGGGACAGATGGTCCTAGGTCCCGCCTTCCTTGCAAAATGTGTGTGCGTGTATATGCGTTTGAGAGGGTGCATGTGTTTGTGTTTATGTTGGAATGTATGTTTTGAGGGGGGAGGGGTGTGTGTACTAAGGGGGGTGCAGTTAAAATTGGCGGGTAGGGCACTGAGGGGACATCTCCTGATTACTCACAGTGATGTCCCCTCACCCTCCCCACCAAGGTGCCTTAATGTGTAAGGTG
>CM074501.1:28133755-28187094 GCA_037389245.1 Oryzias sinensis
AGTAAATTCTGTGAAGAGTTTTGAAATGGATTAGCTGCAGATTTGGACTTTTTGTCAGTTTAAAGGTGTTTAGACAAAGTTATCACCAGAAGCTTTCATCTGTGCTGATGCTCAAATCCGTATCCCATTTTGTTGTCGGAAGTGAAATATTATTATCTAAATTACATAAAAGTTTGTATATTTTGGAGAGAGTTTTATTCATTGAGAAATTAATCAGAGTGGTAACTACATCTGGTAGCTTTAAATCATTGTCTCTGTATTTAAACGTTTTAGTAATAATTGATTTAAGTTGCTGATCACTAGAAATCACCCAGAGGAGCATGGAACGATCAATGCTGGGTGTTAGGAGGAGAGATAAGGTCAGGAACCAAGACTTAAGATCAAGAACAGGGGCAAAGGATGTCATCAAGAAAGTGATTGAAGCCAAATGCAAGTGGGCAGGACATGTAGCCCGAATGAAGAACCTCGAATAGGCTAAGAAAACAACAGAATGGACTCCGTGGGACAGGAAGAGAGGAAGGGGAAGGCCGAAGAAAAGATGGAGAGATGACATCGAGCAGAAGGTAGGCAGCACGTGGACCCAGAGTGCCCAAAACCGTGATGGGTGGAGTAAGATGTGGAGCCCACCTGCCAGCAGTGGCGTGACAGGCTGATGATGATGATGATGATGATGATGATGATGATGATGATGATGATGATGATGATGATGATGATGATGATGATGATGAAGTTCCAAGAAGTTATTTATTCCATGTTTGTCTTAAAGTTCCTGGGGAGTTATGAATCTTCTATCAATAATTATGTGCTCTAGTTGTTTTATGCCCCCTGCTTGCCAAGCTGGGAAGTGGATCATTTTTTTGTTTATAAGGATGTCCGGGTTGTTCCAGATGGGTGTCATTTTGCACAGTTGAATTGATGATTTTGATATTTTGAGAAATTCCCACTAAGCTGTTAAAGTGGCATTTATATTAATACTTTTGAAACAATCCTGTTTTTTAACTGTTTGGCTAATAAATGGTAGCTCTGACAGGTTGATCTTTCCACATAACGCCTGTTCCAGGTCTAACCATGAGTTGGTTTCTGGATTATTTTTTAACCATTTTAAGATGTATTGTAATCTATTTGCAAAAAATTACTTGTGGAAGTTAGTTAATTCTAATCCTCCACAGCTTTTTGTAGATTTTAAAGTTTTTAGACTGATTCTTGCAGGTTTATTGGTCCATAAAAAGCTTGATATGGATGAGTCTAATGTTTAGAACCATGTTAATGGCAGTTGTGTGAGAATCATTGAGAATAGATAATTAACTTTGGGTAAGATTTTCATTTTAACCGTGGTTACCTTGCCCATAAGGGACAGAGGCAGGTTGGACCAGCGTGTTAGATCGTCCTGTATGTTTATCTGTAATGGGGTGTGGTTTGGCTGCACCAGTTCTGATAGTTTGGGGGAAAAATTGATACCTAGATATTTGATATTCACTGATTTAACTGGTATTATGAGTCTTTGCTCCGCATTACTGTTCAGTGATAATAAAACAGACTTATTCCAATTAATGGAATAGTCTGATATAGAGGAGAATGTCACGGTGCCCCCAGCTGAGCCCTCGTCATCTAGTCCACCTGTCGACAACGGCTGTGCCTCATCAGCGCCATAAGGATCCAGGCTCTTAAGGAGGACCAGGACCTGTTCGTTGTACTCCTCGGTGCTTCACTGGCCGCCCATGCACAATCTCGCTCTTGTCTCGTTGCCTTGACTAATACCTTGTCTGTCTGCCACTCAGGACTCTCGCCTTCATCAGGAACCTACGGTCGCACTCACCTCTCGCTGCCTCTCGTCTTGACGTCTCGTTGGAAGATCCTCGGACCACGGTGTTCGCCCACAAGAACCTCCAACCACCTCCTGTGGATTTCTCCCTTGTTAATTCTGCCTCCAGAATTAAAGAATCTTTGAACTTACCATTCTGTCTGCCGAGTATCCTTCCGGGTTCCAGCATCTGGGTCTGCTAAAGCCTGCTAGCCATGACAGAACGAACTAGCCATTACCCCGACCCAGCTGACCCGGAGGGACTCCGCTCCGCCGTAGAGCAACACGGCTTATTCTTAGAACTCCTGTACAGCGCCCTCACTCGCATCACCACTGTCCAGGAGGATCTGACTTCTCGCATCAAAGAGATTAATCAAACTCTCAGGGATTCATCTGGTCAAGCACCCGTTTTTTCCACCGCAGCTTCACATCCGGTTCACGACAACGCTTCCTTTTCCGCCCCTGCCATGGACCATGAAAACATCCGGTCACAGCCCGAGCCGTTCCATGGCGACGTGCAGGCCTGCGGCGGATTTCTACTACAATGTCGTCTGATCTTTCAACAGTCACCCAGGTACTATCAGTCTGATCTACGGAAAATTTCCCTAATTATTAATTCACTCCGCAGCAAGGCACTGCAGTGGGCCCAAGCTTTTCTGGCTGCTAACCCTGTCTCGCATCTCCCCTTTGAACGGTTCATCGGAGAATTTCGGCTCGTATTCGATCAGCCACGAAAGCAGGAAGAAGCCACCCGGCGGTTATTAAGCCTCAAGCAGCGTAACCGACCGGTGAGTGATCACATCATTGACTTCCGCATATTAGCGGTCGAGGCTGGCTGGCCCGATATCGCGCTCAAGGGGGTGTTCTATCAATCATTGAACGATAAGATTAAGGACCATCTATGTACTCAACCGGAGGCCGACAATTTCGAGGAGCTGGTTACCGCCGCCCTCCGTTCCGACATACGGATTCGGGTACGTCAAGCGGAACGGAGTTGTGTTAACCAGCGTCCACCTTCAGAAACCTTTCTTCACTCTCCTCAATACCACCCACAGCCATCTGTCGGCGCAGAACATTCCAACCTGCCGTCTGAAGAACCTATGCAGATTGGACATTCAAAGCTCTCTTCTGAGGAGAGGCTCAAGCGCCGTAATGAAGGATTGTGTTTCTATTGTGGGGACTCTGGTCATGTTGTTTCTCAGTGCAAGAACCGTTTAAACTCCGGAACCCCTCGCTAAGAGACAGGTCGCGAGGGGACCCGTCTGAAAGTAAGCCTTTCTTGTTCATGCCTGTCAAGTTTCCAAGCATTAATCAAGTTCATGAATGTTTTGCCCTCATAGACTCTGGAGCTGAACACAGCCTCATCGACTCTGGTCTGGTTCGCCAACTCGGGTTACCTGTCGAACCTCTCGCCGCTCCTGTAAAAGCCGCCGGGTTAGGTGGGAAGTTGTTGTCAAAAATCACTTCTCGCACCGAACCCATACAGCTAATCACGTCCGGTAATCATCGTGAGTACCATCAATTCTTTATTACCGACTCTCCTCAAACTCCCGTTATCTTAGGGTATTCCTGGCTACAATTACATAACCCACAAATTAACTGGTCTACCTCTCGGATCACCAATTGGAGTACTTATTGTATGGCGAATTGTTTACACTCTGCCCTTCCCACTACCGTTTCGGTTAAACTTCCCGAAAATGAAAACATTGATCTCGCTAAGGTGCCGTCATGCTACCACGATCTAAGATCCGTATTTAGTAAATCCAAGGCGTGTGCTTTACCGCCGCACAGACCCTACGACTGTGCTATAGAACTTCTCAACGGTGCCTCCCTCCCCAAGGGGAAGTTATACAATCTATCCGGTCCAGAAAAAGTCTCCATGGAGAATTACATTCAGGAAGCCCTTTCTCTTGGGCACATCCGACCTTCTTCCTCCCCTGCAGGGGCCGGGTTCTTCTTTGTAGAAAAAAAGGACGGATTGATTATCGTGAGCTCAACCAAATAACTGTGAAGGACAAATACTCGCTTCCTCTCCTCAATTCTGTTTTCGATTCTGTCCAAGGGGCTACCATCTTTACTAAATTAGATCTCCGGAACGCCTACCATCTGGTTAGGGTCCGGGAGGGGGATGAATGGAAGACAGCTTTCAACACCCCCCTTGGACATTTCGAATACCTAGTCATGCCTTTCGGCCTCACCAACGCCCCCGCCATTTTCCAACGTCTGGTTAATGACGTGCTCCGTGATTATCTCAACCGGTTTGTATTCATCTATCTAGACGATATTCTGGTCTATTCCAACAGTCCCACCGAACATCGTCACCATGTCAGGTTGGTTCTCGAACGGCTTTTAGAGAACCAACTGTTTGTAAAAGCCGAAAAATGCGAATTTCACGCTGACTCCGTCTCGTTCTTAGGGTACATTCTCGAGGCTGGCAAAATCAAACCAGATCCGGCCAAAATTCAAGCCGTCTCTGAGTGGAGTATCCCAGAAACTCGGAAAAAACTGCAGCAGTTTCTGGGGTTTTCAAACTTCTATCGGCGGTTCATCCCCAACTACAGCCAGATCGCCGCCCCTCTCACTCGTCTCACTTCTGTCAAGGAACCCTACGTTTGGAACTCTGCTGCTGACTCAGCCTTCACTCGTCTCAAAGAACTTTTCACCTCGGCGCCCATTCTCATCCAACCTGACATCCACAAGCAGTTTACTGTGGAGGTTGACGCCTCGGACTCCGGTGTGGGGGCCGTGTTGTCCCAGCGTGATCCTACATCAGGCAAACTCAAGCCATGTGCCTTCTTTTTTAAGAAGCTAAACCCTGCAGAGCGGAACTACGACGTCTGCAACCGAGAACTATTGGCCATCAAGCTGGCTCTCGAAGAGTGGAGACACTGGTTGGAGGGGGCAGAACAACCGTTTGTAGTATGGACCGACCATAAAAATCTGGCTTACCTACGTTCCGCGAAGAGACTAAACTCCAGACAAGCACGCTGGTGTCTTTTTTTTGATAGATTCAAGTTCACCATCACTTACCGCCCGGGCAGTAAGAACGGCAAACCCGACGCCCTGTCTCGTAAGTTTTGCACCTCGGACGACAACACCACTCTCCCAATCATTCCGGACTCCTTTTTTGTGGGCAACCTCACCTGGGACGTAGAAACCCAGCTCCTACAGGTCCAAGGTGAGAAACCCGACTCAGTTACCTGTCCCCCTGGCACTCTGTTTGTTCCGGATAGGCTCAGGTCCGATGTCATCACCTGGGGTCACAGCTCCAAGGTCGCCTGCCATGGGGGTGTGCGCCGGACCCTCGCACTCCTCAGACGACGGTTTTTCTGGCCTTCCATGGACACGGATGTGCGGCAGTACATCGCCGCCTGCTCCACCTGCGCTAGAGCCAAGACCTCCAACTCGCCTCCTGCCGGCCATCTCCTGCCTCTGCCTGCGCCTCACCGACCCTGGTCCCACATTGCCATGGACTTCGTCACAGGCCTGCCACCCTCGCATGGGTTTACTGTCATACTTACCGTTGTTGACCGTTTTTCCAAAGCTGCTCAGTTCATTCCGTTGCACCAACTCCCTTCAGCTACTGAAACTGCCAACCTCTTAGTCAATCATGTTTTCCGTCATCACGGCATCCCTGCTGATATTGTGTCTGACCGCGGTCCACAGTTCACTTCACAGGTTTGGACAGCGTTCTGCTCCGCCCTCGGAGCATCTGTCAGTCTCACCTCTGGGTACCACCCGCAATCTAATGGCCAGGCAGAGCGGGCAAATCAGGAGTTGGAGGCAACCCTCCGCTGTCTGGCGGCGCAAAATCCGGAGGACTGGTCAGATTACCTCGTCTGGGTGGAGTATGCGCATAACAACCACCCGGCCTCGGCCACGGGCATGTCCCCATTTGAGGCCTCATTGGGGTATTCTCCACCTCTGTTCCCCTCACAGGAGCTCGATCTGGCGGTACCTTCTGTCCAACTCCACCTGCAGCGCTGTCAGGACGTTTGGCGCCAGGCCAGGGCTGCCCTCCTCCGGACTGCAGAAGGTAACCGCCAGATTGCTAACCGACACCGTGTTGCCAGTCCCACCTATGTGCCAGGTCAGCAAGTGTGGCTGTCATCCAAGAACATTCCGCTCCAGGCTACATCTCGGAAACTGGCACCACGCTTCATTGGTCCGTTCCCCGTGGAACGCGTCATCAACCCCACCTGTGTCCGTTTGAAACTCCCTGCCGCACTCAAGATCCACCCATCGTTCCATGTCTCTCAACTCAAGCCTGTCCGCCAGAGCCCCCTTTGCCCGCCGTCCGCTTCCCCACCACCCGCCCGGCTCATCGACGGCGCCCCGGCTTACACCGCCAGCCGGGTTTTGGACATTTGGCGCCGGGGTCGTGGGTACCAATACCTGGTGGACTGGGAGGGCTATGGCCCGGAGGAGCGGTCGTGGATTCCCCGCTCGTTCATCTTGGACCCCTCCCTCATAGAGGATTTCCTCCGGGCCGACCCCGATCGCCGCCCTGTTCCGCCTGGAGGCGGTCGTTTGAGGGGGGGTACTGTCACGGTGCCCCCTGTTGGAAGTCTGTTTATTAGTTCTAACTGATGCATTGGGGTTGTGATATAATATTTTGATCCATTTGATGAATGATTTCACTTTCCACCATCCATTTTAGAAGAACATAAACAATCACCTGAGCACAGGTGTTAGCTCACCTTTGCACTAATAGTTTGCATGATTGAATGAATGAAATATTTCACACTAGTTGGTTTAAAGGCATAAGTATGCGTGTTTGAACACTATCTGTTTTGTGTACATGTTGACATGTGGACATTTTTGCAGCTAGCAGGTGTGTTGATAACATTTGAGTGTGTATGTGGACAGGCCCCGCCCTTTTTGTACTACATTTGAACCTTACCGTGATGATAAACAACCAGTAAACTTGCTGCTCTATGCTGCTTCATGGTCTTATCCCCCCCCCCTCCTATTATCACCCTAATACCCCCCCCCTCTCTCTCTAACATCCCTCTCTCTTCTTCCTTTCTTTCCTTTTCCGTCCAGTCCAACAGCAAAGATTTTCAAACATGATTGAAATCAATAAAGTTTGGCCTCAATTACAAAAGGGGTTTATTCAGGCACACCTTTGGTTTGTCTGAAGATTAATAACCCCTGTTGTAAAAGTAAAATATGTCCAACAAAAGAGGCCCTCAGCTCTCATCTGTCTGCCCAGCTGTTGGACAGGACAAGTTAAAAAAAAAAGTAATGCCTTACACTGCTTTGTTAGAGTAAAAAGTGAGAATTTACTGTAATACATAACTTATAAACAAGCCACTGTCAACACTACTACTGTAAAACTATGTAATCTGGCTTCTGTATTTTACTTGAAAACAGGCAGAGGGATTATGGGGGGGGGGGGGTGTCCATACCATCCATCATTAGTCGATCCTCTGAACCTGTTGATTCCCTTTTGGGGTCAGAAGTTTAACTGTAGCCTATACCAGCTGTTGTTGAGCAAAGGCAGAATGTACCCTGGATGGGTCACCAGTTTGTTTCAGAGCCACTCGCTGTCACATTCAATTTAGAATCACCAATAAACCTATGAAGAACGTTTCTGAACTGTGGCAGTAAGAAAAATCTCCACACAGAAAGGTCCCAGCCAGTACTCAAACCTGGGCTTCGCCGCTGTGAGATGAGAGTGCCAACAGCTACACCACTGTGCAAGCTCCTGCGAAGAAAGTCAGAAACTAACATAACGACTAACAATCCTGACAAAAATCAAATAATGTATCTCTACCCAATCTTACTTGCATTAATAGTTCATGAGATTTTGTTCAAATCCAATTTTTAAACTTTTTTTCCTTTATTTTAGCTTACCATTGAGAATATTAGAAGTAACATCAAAGACTATCAGCAAAGTTTATTGAAGCGGCAACAGGCAGCAGAAATGTTGTTGAATTTACAATACATTACATTTACATTTACAATTTATAATTCTGCATTTATTTTTTAAGGCTAAAATTAAATCTTTTATGCTTCTAACAAGTAATATTTATAGTTTTCTCAATTGTATGAAAACAACAAATTGTTGGGTTATCTTGTCATTGTAGAACGCCTAAATCACTACGGCTATTTATCTTTAATAACAAATCTCCAATGTGTCCTCTGTCCTCCTTTGAGGTCAAACACACTCATGCATGTCACTGATTTTCAGGTCTGAGTGGACCTCAATGTTTTCATAATGCTGAGGTTGTACAACGGCAAATGAATATCTCCTCATTCTGCAATTAAATTTTTTTTTAAATATCCATTAAATATGTGGCTATGAAGCTCCGCTGACTAATAACCACATGATTCATTTGCATAGGAAGGAAAGAACCATTGGTTTACAGTAAAGGGAGGGCAAAAGTTGATGACAACAAAGCTTTGTAAGCAGGAACTGCAGCTGTCAATAGATTTGTGAGGATGTCGCTCCAGGATACAACAGACCTCTGTTTTCCACAGCTTTTCAATTACTCCTGCAAGAAGCCAGTGTCGCTGTTGTCTGAAACGATGTTGCTTCATGTGTTGCTCTCCTGCATCTCTCTGGTCACCGTGGTTCTAAATCTAATGATTATCATCTCAGTCTCCCACTTCAGGCACAGACTCTCTGTAACTTTTTGATCTGATTATATACCATATTCTTTTTTGCAAAGAGAACATGTTAGAAATATTTGGTTAGAAATATGGTACTCAAACAGCAAAGATGAAATGTGCTTTTTTGACTTTCATACAATGTGGGTCTATGTATAAAATGCACATAAAGAATTGGGAAATTAAGATAAAACTGATTTTTATTGTGTCTTGCTATTTTATACAATTGAATGTCTAATAATGTTTTTCTGTGTCTCTACAGGCAGCTCCACACTCCCACTAACATCTTCCTCCTTTCTTTGGCTGTCTCTGACTTTCTCGTTGGTCTTTTATCGATGCCTGTTGACATCCTTAGAAAAACCTCCTGCTGGTATCTTGGTGACTCTCTATGTTCTTTATTTATTTATGTGTCATACATCATCACCTCTGCCTCAGTAGGGGTGATGGTTCTCATTTCAGCTGATCGTTTTGTGGCGATCTGTGACCCTCTTCATTATCCAAGCAGAGTGACTGAGAGAAGAGCTAAAGTGTGTGTGTGTCTGTGTTGGCTCATCTCTGCTCTCTATAATATTATACTTGTAAAAGATGAATTGATTCAGCTAGGAATGCATAATTCCTGTTATGGAGAATGTGTGATAATTGTTGACAGCATCACAGGTACTATTGACACTGTTCTAACCTTTATTGTACCAGTTTTTGTGATTGTGGTTCTGTACATGAGAGTGTTTGTGGTGGCCGTGTCTCAAGCCCGTGCCATGCGTTCTCATGTTACAGCTGTCACACTGCAGCTCTCTGTGGCTGCCACTACAAAGAAATCTGAGCTAAAGGCAGCCAGGACTCTGGGAGTTCTAGTAATTGTCTTTCTGTTATGTTTCTGCCCGTATTACTGTTACTCCATTGCGGGTTCTGAATTGTTTGACAGATTTTCAGAGTTTGTGTATTATTTGTTCTTTTTTAACTCTACCATAAACCCTCTAATCTACACCTTGTTTTACCCCTGGTATAGAAAAGCAATCAAGCTCATTGTCACACTTCAGATTCTGGAGCCTGGCTCCTGTGAGACAAACATTCTGTAGAAAAAGATGACCTTATAGACAAAATTCACATTATGGAAAATTAAATATGACTGCATGGTGGTATAGTGGTTAGCACTCTTTCCTCACATCGATAAGGGGGTTTAAACCCTGCTGAATCCTTCCTGTGTGGAGTTTGCATGTTCTCCCCGTGTATTTGCCTGGTGCAGGCCAGACTGACCATGAGTTGAGACAGCATTCCTCATTTTAGAATGCCAGGTTATTTTTTGTTGAGAAAGAAGCAAAATTCAAGAGGTCAAACTAAGCTATTTTATTTGGAGATGAAGAAGAACTTACAAACCTTTGGAGACCATTTCTCAGCATTCGTTCTAAAATAATCACCCTTCTGCAAATTCACGCATGCAGGAGCGTTCCCTGGATGCTCACACTTAAAAATCATTGGGGTTACCTGACACCAGAAGCCAACTTCTGACCAATCCAACAGCTCCTATGGCCTCCCTCCCCCTACTACAGCTGTGGCCCCTCCTTTGTGCACACAACTCCAGATCTCAGACAATAGACTTATGAGTAAAGAAAAACGTAAGTCATTCAAAAGCAGTAATTACACCCTGTAGAAAAGCTGTATAAAAATAAAATCTGTATGAAAAGCTTTTGTGAAATTAAAATCCTTCACATGCCTGATAGGAAAACTGAGGATTCTAAATTGTATGTTGGTGTGAACGTGACTGTGTGATCCTGCAAGAGACTGGCGACCTGTCTAGGATGTAACCCGCCTTCACTCAACAATAGCTGGTTTGTCACGAGAAAACCAGTGACCCAGAAAGGAATTTAGTGAGAAGATAAGTTGATGGGTAAAAAAAACAAAGTTATTTGGTCAATAAATCCTTAATTTGACATTTTGTTCCATTGTATTACTTACTTTATTCATTTGACTTTATCAGAACCAGTTTCAACTGTTGAATAAAATGATAGGTTCTTTAACCTAGAGAAGCTTTTTAGTTTTTACCTTATTTGTATTTATTTTTCTTTACAAATAAGTCATTTTGTAATCCAAGACAGTGTGGAGCAAACAAGATTGTGAAAACATACAGCTAAAATGATAATTGTAATTAACTCAGGAATAATACTTTTGGATTTAATTCTAATAAGTTTATCAAATGAACAGCTTCTAAAATTATTAGTCCATCAAATCCGGGCCACTTAAAAAGCCACAAATCTTATGTGTAACAAAAAACGAACCGTCTGGAAACTGAATTTTTTTTTAATCAAATACTTTCTCTATGAAAACTGTACAAGAGATAAGGTTTTGTTACTGGTGGTGTTTCAAGGCCCAAATGCAAGAAAATGAGTTCGAGTTAACTTAAACTTTTTTAAATAGAAAAAAGGATTACCTGAAATAAACTTTAAAAAGAACAAACTAAACAGATAAATTGCAATAGGGAAAAACAAAAATGTCAGAAAAAAAGAGGCCCTTACCATGAGACAACCATGAGACTTCAATAATGATGTATTATTAACTAAAAAAAAAGCAATTTTGATGTTTAAAAGCTCAATTCTGGTTTTACTATGACTGGAGAAAACACACAATTCTACAAAAGCTTAACATAATTAAAGCATTACTCATAACCCAGAGGATACCAGTAGAAAAGCACAAATCCTCAAAACACTTTACTTTATAACAGGTTTGAGATAAACTTCCAATTAACATGGATGTGCCCGTGTGACTGCTATTGGCTTTATTTTTATTTTTTTGCAAAGTTTGTGGCCAAAGGAAGCAAAGCAACCTTTTCTCAGCTGATCTGAGGGCTGTGCTAGACTCAGGCACTTGAAACAATAGAAACAGTGACACTTCCTGGCGGTCTTTGAGAGCTACAGTTGCTCTTTGATTCCTGATTTGAGTCTCCTTTGTAATGAACATGGAACTGTCAACAATATATTGATAAACTCTTTCTTTTTGATTTGATTTGATTTGAAATGGTTTATTTCAAGCAATCAAATAGAAATAATACACAAAAGCAATATAATCATCAGTTATACATTCATACAATAACTAATCAAACTTAGGATAATTAGACATATTAATAAATATTGCTTGAAAGGGAGTGGAAGGAAGCGAACTTATATAATCCCACCCCGTTATACTATAACCATTTTATTACATGATTTATCAATATCCGGTTCCTAGGTTTTATCAGACAGAATTAAGAAACATAAGGTATTGATAAAGCACATGACAAAGATGAATTATTTAATTATTACGTAAAAAATAATTATTTTAGAAATCAACATGACAAATGCAGATCAGTCATCTAAAATATTTGCAGATTATGTTACTTATACAAGTCATTCATATGATTAAAATAGACACAACACTGTTTCAGGAATTTTCATAGCAAAATTTCATCAAGTATCAAAAGTTAAAAACGTGCAAAATTATACAACATTAGGAAAGATTTGTGAATCAATGTATCAATTTTTGGCGCAAGTGAAGTAATATCGATCAATTTAACCATTTTCTATAAGTGAATAATCATTTGTTTTACTTTTTTTATTTATTATTATTTTTTTTTAATAAAGTAATGCTGTAGGGGAAAAATAAAAAGGGTTCATAATCTGTCGATTGTCCAAGGTTGGCATTTCTTCTTCTGCTGAACAACAGCTGATCTTCTGGGTTCGAAACAGTTTAGTTTTCTTCGATGGTATGTCTGCAGGCATTAGATTCAGGTCCATATCCTTCTTCAACTGATATCAGCTGCGGTGAAAGTTGAGGTCAAGTTGTCCCCGTTTAAATTATTTAGAAAAACCCAACAATAAGTCAATAATAATAATAAATCAATAGTAAATCAATGCAAACCATAAATAACAATACATAAATAATAAGTCAATAAAAAATAAAAAATAAGTCTAATAATAATAACAATAATAATAATAATAATAAAATAAATATTCAAAAGAAGTCCAAAAGTGAACAATAGATTTACCCTAAAAAAACAACAACAACAACAAAGAAAGCAATAGATTTATACTGATTCATGTGAGTGATCAATTTGTGTAACACACATGTGAGAGTGTCGGGTTTCAAGCAAACAGTCTGGCCTCTAATCCAAATGTGTTTCCACAAATGTTTTGAACATAGCCAGACTGTATTGCTAGTTGGTACCACAGTGATCCATCTGGGTTAGCTCTTT
Organism: Oryzias sinensis; assembly: GCA_037389245.1. Classification (NCBI taxonomy): domain Eukaryota; kingdom Metazoa; phylum Chordata; class Actinopteri; order Beloniformes; family Adrianichthyidae; genus Oryzias; species Oryzias sinensis. The sequence continues at coordinate 28,146,394 of CM074501.1, forward strand.
TTATTGCTAAAATCCACTTTTTCCTTACGTCTGAATCCATTGGAAACCTGCAAGAAAAGTTCAGTCACTTAGTCAGAAATGTATAAATCTGGCTTCCGCTTCCGGTCCGCATGGAGTAAGCAGCGCGAAGGACCAGCTCCGAGCTTGATTAAAATTTATTATACTTCCCAGAGTTACACTCTTCTAGTAAGCCGACTACTACGTGACTGGAACTTAAAAATGGATACAAGGAAAGGAAAGAAATATACGCAGACGACGATAGAGGCGGGCGCGCAGCTTTCAACTGAGGAGAAAAGAAATACAGCTGACGCTGGCCGCGCCCCCCCGAAGGAGGAAGGGACAATTTCACTCGCAATGCTGCGTGCTGAGCTGAAAAATCACTTTGAAATATATAGAGAAGATATGAAAAGTGACATTAAAGCCCAAATAGAAATCCACTGCAAGGAAATACGCGATGATATTGCTTCCTGGAGATGTCAGACTGAAAGCAACATGAAAACTATCCGAGCTGAATTCGCAGGCCGGGTAGACAAACTAACAGCAGCACAGAAAGAAGCTGCAAAAACACAAGATGACATGGAAAAATCTTTAAATGACATGTCTGACAGAGTGGTGGCCCTTGAAAAATCATATCAAGTGCTGGTAGATGATAATAAGAGGCTGGCGGACAAATGCTCTGACTTGGAGAACAGAAGCCGCAGGCAGAACATTAGAATTGTCGGGATCGCAGAAGGCATTGAAGCAAATGATACAAATAAGTTTGTGGCTAGATTTCTCGGGGAAGTGCTTGGAGAAGAGAATTTCAACCGGGCTATTCTGATTGATAAAGCTCACAGAAGCCTAGCACCAAAACCACGCATAGGAGAAAAACCTCGATCAATAATTGCCCGGCTCCACTACCTCTCTGACAAAGAGAAAATTATGTCTCTGTCCCGGGCAAAGGGTAAATTAAGCTTTGAAGGATCCCCAGTTCACATCTTTCCAGACGTAAGCCCGGAGGTTGGACGACAACGAGCAGTGTTCAACCAGGTGAAGGCAAAGCTTCGCAGCGCGGGAATCCCATACAGTATGCAGTTTCCAGCCAGGCTTGTGGTAACAGTGGACGGCATGCGACACGTCTTCAAAGATCCACCATCTGCAGAAAGATTCATCAGGTCCAACTCCCTGTGCCCACAAGAGGAGAGCTGAAAGTCTGCCAGAGTCAAGCCAGTCAAAAACTTTATGAGCTGGGAAGTAAATATTATGCTTATTAAAAAGTTATGTTGTTCACAGGAGCTTAGTGGTAAGTCATATATTCTCTTACTTCTCTGAGTTTATATACTCAGATTTTTCTCTTTGTAGTCGCACTCTTTAGTTAGGTTCTGGCGGAACTGTTTGTTCAAAGAGTTCAGAGAAGGAACAGTTTGTTTTCTTGTTTTGTTTATATTTTCACCTGCAATTAATCAGAATATTGTTATTGATAGAGGTTGTCTGTAAAATACTGAAAATGTGTTCTTTTTTTCCTTACAATCTAAATTTCGACTGATAATAGAACGGGTTCTACTGTAGGAAAGGGGGTGAAATGGGTGTCGTGGAATTGCAAAGGATTAAATGGAGCAGTAAAACGGGGAAAGGTTTTGACACATCTCATTTTTTTTTTTTTAGTGCTCTCTGAAAGAGAAAAAAAAATGAATGACACATCTCAGAAAATTAGGAACTGACATTGGGTTCTTACAAGAAACTCATTTAAGAGAAAGAGAAAATAAATATTTAAGTGTAAAATGGATAGGACAAACTTTTCATTCCAACTTTACAGCTAAGAGCAGAGGAGTAGCAATAATTATCAGAAAATCTATCCCTTTTGTTCCCTCTACTGTAATATCAGACCCTCATGGGCGGTATGTTATGATCACAGGAAAATTACATAATGATTATGTTACTTTAGCTAATATCTATGCTCCCAATATTGATGATGAGAATTTTATTAACACTTTTTTTTCATTACTTCCAAATATAAATACTCATAAGTTGATTATTGGAGGAGACTTTAATCTAGTTATGGATCTAATGATGGATAAAACATTTAAAAAATTATCCACCATCCCAAAATCAACAAAAGCTATAAAAACATTTATGGAAAAATATAAATTGTTTGATCCATTTTGCACGTTGTCACCAAACTTAAAAAAAATATTCTTTCTTCTCTCCCGTCCATCACTCCTATTCTAGAATAGATTTTTTTTTTGGTGGACTATGCATATTTATCAAAAATCAGCAATTGTGACTACGAGGCGATCATAATATCTGATCACAGCCCAGTAACTCTTCAAATTGAAATAGATCAGAACCCAATAAACAAGAAGTGGAGATTTAATAATACACTTTTGGGAGACCGCAAAATTGTAGAAGATATTAAAAAAGAAATGAAGATATTTCTTGATATAAACGACAAGCCGGAAATCAAAAGATCTGTACTATGGGAAACACTAAAAGTGTACATTCGAGGGCAAATTATTTCATTAAGTAGTCACGTAAACAAACAACAAAAGGAAAAAGTATTAAAACTAACCGAAGATTTAATCACAATTGACAGACAATATGCCATATCTCCTACACCTGATATTTATAACAAAAGGTTGTCTGTACAGAGTGAACTTAATTTGCTCTATACAACTGAGACCGTAAAACTATTAACACAACTGAAACAAATATTATGAACATGGCGAAAAGACTGGAAAATTATTAGCCCAACAAATTAAAGAAAATACAGCTTCAAGACTAATTACTGATATACAAATAAATTCAGGGCAAACCACCATAGATTTAAAAGTAATTAACTATGTGTTAAATGGTTGAATGGGATTTTCTCTTTTCAACCCTGTCTAGGTTTGGCTTTGGCTCTAATTATATCTCTATGATAAGGTTACTTTATGCCGATCCCAAAGCATCAGTACAAACAAACAACATTTGTTCAAGTCCTTTTTCTCTCCAACGTTCAACAAGACAGGGCTGCCCTTTATCTCCCCTTTTATTTTCTTTGGTCATTGAACCCCTCGCCATATCCTTGCGTTCTTCTAGCACCTATAAGGGGGATTATGAGTTGAAATACAGAGCATAGAGTGTCTTTATACGCAGATGATCTGCTTTTGTACATTTCAGACCCTCTCACGTCAATACCTTCAATTATGACTATCCTTTCTAAATTTAGTGACATATCAGGATACAAGATTAATATTTCAAAGAGCATATTGTTTCCCATAAATTTCAGCAATACAAACTTGAATATACTGGCACCTTTTCCTTTTGTTGTTTCGAACAATTTCAGATACCTTGGCATTAACATAACAAAAGATATATCTGGACTTTTTAAACAAAATTTTCTGAATCTTTACCAACAAACAAACAATTTAAGCGTCTAGGTAATCTACCCATCTCATTAGCTGGTCGTGTAAATATAGTTAGAATGAATGTATTGCCAAAATATTTATTCCTTTTCCAATGCATCCCTATTATAATTCATAAAAAGTTTTTTTTTTAAATTGATTCTCTTATCTCATCATTTATTTGGAATAAAAAAACACCCAGAATTAAAAAGGTTTTTTTTGCAAAGACCAAAAGTCTTGGGAGGATTAGGACTACCCAGCTTTAGTCTGTATTATTGGTCCTGTAATATTCGATGTATGTCCTTCTGGGACGGAAAAACCAGACCTGACTGGGAACGGTTGGAAAATCAAGCTTTCTTCCCAAACACAGTAAAGTCACTGCTATATTTTCCATCAGATCTTTCTAAATTTGAATGCCAGAACCCAGGTGTATCTCAGTACCTTAAAATTTGGTCAAATATAAGAAAACATATTAAATGGAATTTTCGTTCAGTACAAATGCCAATGACCAACAATCAAGCTTATAAATTACTATCACATGATACATTTAAACAATGGGGCTCTAAAGGGATCCACTTAGTAGCAGATTTGTTCATAAATAAGACTTACTCTACATTTGACGAATTAAAACAAAAATATAATCTTGATAACAAAGACTTTTTCAAATATTTACAGATTCGTGACCTTATTAGGGCAATCTTTCCCACCTTTCCCAGTCAACCAGAAGAAAATGTTATGGATAAGATTTTACTCAATGACCCATTGAAAAAGGGCTCAATTTCTATAATATATCATAACCTTTTTAACATTGAATGTATCGCTACATTGGATCATCTGAAAGAAGCCTGGAGTTTGAACTTGAAAACAACAATTACGGAAGAACAGTGGATAAAAGCACATCAACGAGTTCACTCCTCATCCATATGCAGCAGACATGGTTTAATCCAGTTCAAAATACTTCATAGACTTCACTTGTCCAGGAAAAAACTATCAAGAATGTTCTCAGGAGTGGACCCTTCATGTGAACGTTGTGGACACGCTTCTGCCTCACTGTCCCACACATCTGGGACTGAAACAAAATCATTCCTGATTGGACCAAAATATTTGAAATCTTGTCTCTAATATTTACGGTTAAGTTAGCATTGGACCCTATAACAGGATTATTTGGAGTGCCAACTACTGGAATTTGCTTAAACAGTAAACAAAAAAATGTCTTGAACTATGTTACACTACTGGCTGGACGTCTAATCCTACTTAATTGGAAAAGCAAATTTCCCCCAACATATCTTTATTTGATAAGAAACATAATGCAATACTTACATTTAGAAAAGATTAAATTTTCATTGAAACAGCAAGAAAACCTTTTTTATGAAACATGGCAACCATTTATTGACTATTTCAACAGTATATAGACAAGTCAACCCCCCATTTAAACACATAGCAGTAAAATAGCAGGGTTTTTTCTTTTCTTTTCTTTTCGTTGTTGTTGTTGTGATATTGTACTGTCTGTATTGTTTGCTGAAAAAAAGAATAAAAAAAAAAGAAATGTATAAATCTTTATTACTATAATAGCCTAGTATGCTGTATACAGGTTTAGCAAAATAAAATGTACATTTATGTCGACAGCAAATTCTACGTACATCATGCAGCATGTTGATAACAGCCCTGCAGCATCATACATGTCAACATGTGTATGATTAATGAAGCCCCTGCAGCATTAAAAGAAAAAAATATATAATACTTACCTGTGAAATGTTATTCCTTCCTCCTTCATGGACTCATTTCTCTGATTTTGGCAGTTGAATCCCGCACAATGAACTGGTATTATGCAAAAACTGTGTTCACATGCATACACTGTAGTAGTAACTTGACCTCACCAAAATGGCGGTGCTCTCTTCCCATGAGGAAGTGCTCTCTATATGATCCCACTTTTAAAATCCTTATTTTTTCACTACAAATTTTACTGAAAACTCTGTGGATTGACCTTCTATTAACATTTTGATGGTGAACATTCATTTTCATTGATTCACCAAGGTCTGAAGAAGAAAGAATGAATGCAGGCCAGAAAAAGGCGTCAGGAGGAGCGGAAACTCTAGGTGAGAAGAGCTCATTTAATTCATGAGGCACACATTGAAGCTCTTCTTTGAAGGTTGTTGTTAATCCCTCTGCCACTTTCAGGATGAAGATGATGCTTCACTAAAAAAAGATGCGATCTGAATCCATCTCATCAGGTAATATTGAAGTTAGAGCTGTTGTACACATACAGTTTTTCTTTGCATGCTTTCAGTCTCTGATAGATTATTTAGGTGACCTGAGATGCCCCTTCAAACATAATATTGAATTTATTATAAAAGTTTAGGAGATGGGATGTCCAGGGTCTTTTGTAAGTGTCATTTCTATCTTTTCATTTTCATTCTATTCTCTTTGTAGGAGAAGGTGACATGAAAACCAGCAGTGGGACAGGAAGGAATGTATGGATCCTTCTGAACTCAACATTTGTTGCCATCTCCAGAATCTACTCTAAGAATGACCTTTTTTTCTGTACAGGAAGAAGATGCTTTACTACACAGCACCATTGAGGCAGCCAAATGGTGCAAGTTGCAGTCCTTTAAAGGAAGATGTTCCTTGCCTGATGTTCTGAAGGTGGATGAAGGTGAACAGAAGGAGATTCTTAAAGAGCTCCAAAATTGCTCCCTCATGAGTGAAGATGACGAGAGATTGATGGAACTGAGGGAGCTTTTCGTCTTTTCATTTCAGTTTTTTAGCTACTGTGAAGCATTTTGCACAGAAATTATGGACAATCAAAAATTAAAGGTGTATGTATGTTTTGAGGAACAGTAAATCACAGTGTCTGCTGTTTTTGTTTTTTCTACTTTTTTGGTCTATATTTATATATCTATAATGCTATATGACTGTAGCATTACATTCATTCATCTTCTATTGCATTTTTATTCCTTTTGGGGTCACGGGGCTGCTGGAGCCTATCCCTGCCACTTGCTGGTGAAGGCGAAGGACATCCTAGACAGCTCGCCAGCCTGTCGCAGGACCACAATCACACACCCATACACTCTTACATCACACCTTTGGACACTTTAGAGTGACCAATTTACCTATCAAGCATGTTTTTGGACGCTCGGAGGAAGGCCCGGAGGAAACCCACACATGCACGTCCAGCATGAGGTCAGGGGTTTTACTTTAAATGTTTAACCTACCTGAGACTATGCACAGACTGAGAATAAATACAGTTTTTACACAATATCTGTGGAACCTGGGTGTGATAAATAATATATTTTATATTGTGATATAAATTTACATACAACAATAAACCATTGATCAATAAATGACAGGTACAGTTAAACTTTATGTCCAAGAGACTGTAGAATATAACTAACGTTACATTCAGCAGCTTTGCTCAACCTGCCCTTTTCTCCTGTAGCCATAAATCAAACATACCCACAGTAAGCAAGTTCAGGCGGACTTCAGCCAGGGTAGTTTAAACGTGCCTTCTGGAATACCCCCCTGAAGGGTTAGATATCTTTGAATCTGGTGATCAATCCCAGAGCAAGGGTCAAGCTAAAGGAAGAGTCCTTTGGAGCCTGGCTGGCTTTTAGGACTTTTGAGACAACTGACAGATAATGGCTGTCAAGTGTTTCTACTTTTTTGTGTACTTTTCCCACACTTGAAAAGGGCTGAGTGTCCAACGTTGAAGATCGATTTACTCAGACTGCCACTTGAGATCAATTTCCAAACTTAAATTAATTTCCATTTGATCTGGCAGCAATCAATAGCTAAAAACCTTAAACACACACAATAACAGTAATAAATATTTACAAATTCAACATACACATTAAAAACAAACATTTATGTAATTTAAAGTGCCTCAGTTAATTAGCAACATCACTCATTTACTTTAATAACATTACTATTTAAGTTCATGTACACTGTAAACCCGAATAAGTTCAGTAAACTCAAAATTTTTGAGGAAACAGATTACATAATTTTTAAGTTGACTTACTTAAAAAGTTTAAGTTATTTGAACTTAAAATCTTTGAGTTGAATAAAATAAAACAATTTAACTAAAATTAAACTATAACTTTTTATTTAAGTAACTTAAAGATTCTTACTTTACTGAACTAGAATATTTTGTTTTTATTGAACCTTAATACATTAGTTGATTAACTAAAAAAACTTTAATATATCTCAACTCAAAATTAATCATTTGAACTAGTCTTATTTGTCCTTAGTCAGGGCCATTCTTACAAAAGAAAGACTGAGGCAGAATTGTAATTGCAAGTTTATTTTTAAACTACCTTACACAAGTACATTTGAACAACTTGTACTAGAAAATGTAAAACACTGCACAATTTGTGTAAAAAAAAGTGCACAAGCCATATAAAAAATAAATCAGTCTTCAAGAAAAGCAAAAAATGAGCACCAATCTTTTTTACACCATTTCCTTAAACAACTTTATAAAAAAGAGCATTCTTACTTTTCAAGAAAAGCAAAAATTGTTTATCAGCCTTTTTTACACTTTTCCCACATAAAACTGTATTTTCTTAGGCTGCCCTTGCCCTATAACATTAGCGCTCAAAAATATACCCATTTGGGAATGTCGCCTACCACAAGCTCATCTTCCACCACAACTGCTGTACTGAGAGGACAGAAATGCACTGAACTGTATTGTTGTTGCTGACGGTCAGAATGCCAACAGAGGAGCTGCTGATGTCTGGCTCTGGTGACTCTGCAAAGGACAAAAAAAAAAAAAAAAAAACGTGTAGTATTAAAGAGAGAGAATTGATCGTTTGAGGGAAGAAAACTTTATGCAAAAACTACAACCTGAAATTGACATTTTAAGAGAAGGTCAGAAATTACACATCAAGAAAATTATTAAAGTTGATTTAAATTAATGATTTCAAGGATTGTAGTCAAAGCAATAAATAATTTACACATATTTATCAAACTCATTACAGAAATGATGAAATGCATTAAGAGAGAAAATAAAACAAAACATAAAAGCCACTTAAATCACATTTGCTTAACTAAATACAGTGATCATTAACTAAAGACATGTAGAGATTGATTTATTGCTTGAAAAGGATCGGGAAGAAGAGAGTTTATATAACACAAAATCAAATGAAATCAAAATAAGACCATTTGTAAGAGTCCTCATGATTTCATAAGGCACTGTACACAAAAAAATAAACAATAGCTTTTGTAACATGACAGTCTGAAAAAAGAATCACATTTATTCACCCAAACCCCACCCTTCCCTCCACCTAACCAGTTTCACCAACATAACTCTCAGCTTGTTGATCAGCACCTTTCAGGACACGTCCAGGAATTCCATCCGGCCCAGCTGCTTACCTAGTATTCACCCTCTGGCACTCTTTCCTGATGTCATGCTCTCACAGTTAGCACTCGTTACTCTCCACCAGGTTGTGTCTTTGTTATGGGGCAGTTTTTCAACTACAGCACAGAACATCTCCATAAAAATGACACAACCTGCTGGAAAGAATGTCACCTTCTTGCCAATGCAACTTAAGAGCAAAGATTCAGTTCAATTTTATTTATATAGTCCAATGTCGCAACAAAAGTCGTCTCCATGGGCTTCATACCGTCAATTGTACAAGAACATGAAATCATAATACATTAGGTATTGGCTAAACTAAACTAAACTAAACAGACTAAACTAAACTGGGCATCCCTGCCATTAGACCTTACACAGTAAGGAAAAACTCCTTTAAAAAAAATAATAATAATAAAGACTCCTCCCTCAGGACGGACAGGCGATGTACCAGAACTCTTAGAGAAGAATTACATTTTCTAGTTCAACAACTGCATTTTTAAAGTCCAGCAGATTGGCGTCATCCAGATGAAATAGGGGACGGCTGTGGGTCCGAGACGAGCCAGAGGCGAGGTCCACGGTCAGGTACAGGAGCACAGATCAGCTGGAGTGCAATATTTTAGGAGACTATGTGCTTTGTCACATAACTTTGCTTTGGCATGACTTTCTGGTTAAGTTTGTATTACCCACACAGCTGGAGTATTAACCAGCACACTGTCACTGGTACTATTTAGTGAATAAAACATTATTCATCATTAAGTACTTACATTCCAAACTTTGAAGAACTGTGGGTCCTCCTCACGTTTGTATTTTTGAAGCCAGTACAGGCCAGGAATACGTTTGACATCCGCAGTCTGCTCTTGCTGCACAGAGACAAATACAAATTAATATGGCAAACATATTTCAAATGACTGCATTTTTTGGTCTGGCTCAGTTCAGTTCATCTAGTCTTTTTAATTATCTTAAAATTATACAGTTATTTCAAAAAATACACCAAACATAAGATGACATTAAATTTAAATTCATATTTACAAATGCATTGGGATCAACGATGTTTTTTTCTCCAGTAAAGTAAACATTTACAGTCATTCACTGAATTAGAAACGCTCAGTGATTAATATGAACCGATCCTAGCCAGCCCCTTCTTTTAGCTATACTAATGCATAATGTTGATCATGCCATGCAGTTACACCTCACCTGTTTATCATAGAGGTGCAGAATGTCGCATAGAGCCTTCCGGTTCGTGCTGCCTTCTGTCTCAAAAAGATCAGCATCCTCTGCGTCTGTCTGTCCAGGTCAAAATAAAACTGTTTTCGCAGGTTGACATTTGTGATGCGATGAAACTCAGCTCACATCTACAAAAAAATTAAAAATGTTAAACACATTTTAAAGCTATTTCAAGCTACCAGTAGCTTGAAAACAGCTGCATTTTACAATAGCCTCAATATTCTATCCACAATATGTAATCTAGGATGCAGATTAATATTTTTTTTAATATTTGTGCATTTGCTAGAATGACATATTTAAGAGGATGTTTTAGGAAGAGACAAAACAGTTATATTAAATTATTTGACATCGTGAAACACAAATCACAACCAAACCATGGGCCAACATACAGTTTTTGTGTATTAAGCAAACATTTAGTACTTTAACTCGAGCCCAATTCAGGATAAAGTTATAACTGCTACATAACATTAAGGTAGCTTGAACATTTTTACTTGTTTATAATTAATTTAATTTGTCAATAAGGTCAAATGTTCTCCATAGCCGGAGGATTCATTGGACTAGGACAGGGGTCGGCAACCCATGGCTCCAGAGCCAAGTGTGGCTCTTTCATCCATCTGTTGTGGCTCCCTGTGACTTTGGAAAATAATGAGTATTTTATAATAATTAAATTTTATTTTAGTTTTTTCATTTTTCATGGCATTTCAAAGGCGCTGATGGCTCCGTACGAAGTGCGAGCCACGTAAAAAACAGCTTCGTAATGAGCTCGTATTTATCGGGCGAGACCTGCAGAGCTGATAGCAGGAGGAGACACGCGGGGCGGCTTCAATAAACACTCCGATCTTCTGCCGGGAACTTGACGTGCCGCGGGGCAGAGACTGATGACAGACTGAGAGTTTGCGCCAGCATTGCCAGATAGAGTCACAGTTTTCCAGCCGAAAAGTCATCTGTTTTTGGCCAGACCCAGCCAAAAACCGCCCAACACAGCTTTTGTTGATGTTTTTTTTTTCCAAACTGGACTGATAAAACAAAAGATTTTTCTAAATAAAAGATAGTTCAGACTAATAATAAAATGTGTACAATATTGAATATTTCCTCAGCGGGCCGCCTTCTTCCATTCATTTGCTTAACCCGCTCTATCCCCGCTATAACCTGCGTACGGCTCTTTCATCCTTGTGCGGCGCTGGAGCGCCCTGACCACCGTATTTTGCGCTCTCTGTGTAGGACACACCGGGAGCGCGGGGGAAACAAATCTCAGCTGCAGAGGATGTGAACAGGTGAACAGGTAGAGAGGAAAAGCAGGTGGAGAGGCGGAGGAGGGGCTTTGGCTTCAAACTCTGTCAGAGAGATGCAAACACGGGCGTCAGATTCAGACGCAGCTTTCACTCCGGGAGTTGAAGCAGAGACTCTGGGATTTATGAACTCAAACATGGAAACATGATTACCAAGTAGATCTCTTCAAAATAATAAACCTGATCTCTCCACATTCTCAGTGTCTACCATGCATTGACAAACACATCGCTCCATGCAGCGATCAGACCAGAACCAGTAGCTCCTCCCAACACGGCCGCGGTATCATCCTTTAAAGAACACAATGTGTATTTGCAGCGACGTATGCTTCAGACGATGTCCGATTGGCCAATCTACATGTCAATCAAGTCCAGTACTTATTAGTGCGGATTTTGATTGGCTGGTGGATTTTAAAGAAGTACTTTTTTTTTTATCTTTTCTGGCCCGCGATCTACACTCATGTCATTGAAGATCGACCTGTCGATGCGATTGACGTAATGAGCACCTTTGAATAATATATACATGCATAATATATATAATGATGTCAAAACGGGTTGTGGCTCCAGGTGCTTTCTTTTTTATTAGGGGCGGTCCCAAATGGCTCTTTGAGTAAAAAAGGTTGCCGACCCCTGTCTTAGCCATTCTTGTTTTTTTTTGGCTGCATGTTTTGGATCGTTGTCCTGTTGGAAGACCCATGACCTGCGACTGAGACCAAGCTTTCTGACACTAGGCAGCACATTTCTATCCAGAATGCCTTGATAATCTTGAGATATCATTTGACCTTGCACAACTTCAAGACACCCTGTGCCAGATGCAGCAAAGCAGCCCCAAAACAGAACTGAGCCTCCTTCATGTTTTACAGTAGGGAAAGTGTTCTTTTCGTTGTATGCATCTTTTTTGAGTCTACAAACATAGAGCTAATGTCCCTTACCAAAACGCTCCAGTTTTGTCTCATCTGTCCAAAGGACATTTACCCAGAAGCTTTGTGGCTTGTCAACATGCATTTTTGCAAATTCCAGTCTAGTTTTTTTATGATTTCCTTTCAACAGTGGTGTCCTCCTTGGTCGTCTCCTGTGAAGTCCACTCTGGCTCCAATATCGACGAATGGTGCGATCTGACACTGATTTACCTTGATCTAGGAGTTCACCTGTAATGTCTTTGGAGGTTGTTTTGGGCTCTTTGGATACAGTTTGAACTATCCGTCTCCTCAATTTTTCATCGATTTTCCTCTTCCGCCCACGCCAGGGAGGTTGGGTACTGTCCTGTGGGTCTTAAACTTTTGAATTATATGTGGCACTGTCGTCACAGGAACTTTGAGCTGCTTAGAGATGGTTTTATAGCCTTTACCTTTACAATGTTTCTCTATAATTTTGTTTCTAATGTCCTGGGAGAATTGGCCGGGATAGGCTCCGGCAGCCCCGGGACCCCGAAAGGGAATAAACGGAATAGAAAATGAATGAATGAATGTCCTGGGAGAATCCTCTCCTTTGCTTTCTGTTGTCCATGTTCAGTGGGGTACACACCTTTTCACCAAACAGCAACGTGACTATTTGTCCCCTTTTAAACCCTTGTGCCATCCTAGGCACTTTAATGTTGGGAGTTGGGTCATCTACACCCACTAGACAGTGTGCTGAACCTTTTTTCTTCAATGATTTGTGATCTTCACTGGTGTCCATGGATTATTTAATTTTCAATAAATTTTAACGTATTGTTACTTTTGAACGTTTGAGGTCATTACAGTGAGCATTGTGGACTTTCTGTAACCCTTGTGCTATCCTAGGCACTTTAACATTGGGAGTTGGGTCATCTACACCCACTAGACAGTGCGCTGAACCTTTTTTCTTCAATGATTTGTGAACCTCACTGGTGTCCATGGATTACATGAAATCTTTCCACCTTTATCGTGGTAGGGAGAACACGTCAATGCAAGGGTGGGGTCATCTAAGATAGAACAAGGGTAAACTGAGGGGTACCAACAATTTTGTCCACCACTGTATATATATAAAATACGACCACATGCACATAAGGCCTAGCTATATGCCTCTTGTGAGGGGACAACCAGTCACCACCAGACAGACCAGAAGGTGGTCTTCTGGGGCTGCTTTGAGTGCATGAACTGGATTGAACTGGTTGGATCGCGTGGGGAGAATCGCATGGGGAGGACATCAAGGGAGCAGTGGGCTGTTTGATGGACTAAATGAACTTTTGTGGGGATTTGGTGGTCCCTTTCAGAACTGTAAGGTGCTTCTCCAACAATAAACCCTGGGTCACTAGTGAGGTCTAGGCTGTGTTAAATAGAAAAAAAAAGGGGTTTCCAGGAGCAAAGATCCTTACAGGCGGAAGCTAAAGGAACATGTGGGAGCTCTGGAAAAGTATGGAAACTATGACGGGCTACAGCAGGAAAGTTGGCAGTGTGGAAGGTAGAGGCCTGGAGAGAGCCGGGGAGCTGAACCTTTTCTTCAACTGGTTAAAAAACCCTTTTCTCAAGTCACCTTCAATCCGCAAGCCCACTCCTCCCGGCTTCCTGAATGCTATTTTTGACCTCTTCCCCCTCATTTGGCCCTCCAACCCCTTCAACTGTTCCCAACCATCCCCCTTCTTTCATCGCTGCTGTTCATGTGAGCAGGGAGCTAAGACGACTTCACCCCAGGAGGGAAGCTGGTCATGACCAGGTGTTGATTTGAAATGGTTTATTTCAGGTAATCAAAAAAGAATAATGCAATAACCAATACAATCAGCAGTTAGTCATTCATACAAAGATATATCAAACTTAGGACAATTAGACATTAATTTTAAGATTGTTTGAAAGGGAGTGGAAGGAAGCAAACTTATAAAATCCTACCCCTGTTCTGCTGTTCTAACCATTTTATTACATGATTTATCATTATCCGGTTCATAACTTATATCAGACGGAATTAAGAATCCCAAAGTATCAATAAATCACATAACAAAGATGACGTAATTATTATGTAAAAATAGACATAACTATTTTGGAAATCAACAAAGCAAATTCAGATCAGTTATCTAAAATATATGCAGATTTTATTCATTAGAAAAATCATGACTATGACTAAAAATATTACTATATCAGAAAAAATAGACATAACACAGTTTTAAAAAATCTTCATAGCATATGTTGATCAAGTATCAAAGTTAAAAATAAGTCCAAATCATTTTTCATTAGGAAAAATCATGAATACATTTTTAGAGAAAATAAAGTGATAAATGAAGCTGCAAGTGGTGTTGTATCTCCCCGCAGGCGCTTGCCACGCCCGCCTCTACACACCACTTCTGCTGCCGCTGCCCACCTCTACGCAGCACCGCCGCCCTCAGCACCCACCTTTGATCAAGGCTAGTCAAAGCTTCATTGTATAAGATGCTAATTATGCTAGTTTTGCTAATGTGGCTAAAATGCTAGTACTACGATCAGTATCATCAACTGACTCAGAAAAGGACATTGCTTCAGATGCTAAGGCATGTTTGGCAATTTCTGCATTCCTTCTGGTCAGATGGTCAATCAGATGAACAGTAGATCCTTTCTGATTCGGATTGCTGGTTTATCTGTCTCCCTTCTCCTGGGAAGCAAGCGGAAGGTCTCCATGGTATTTAGATCCAGTGAAATCCCATTAGACATGAGAGGTGATTCCACTTGATGTTCCAGAGACTCTGCATCGCTCCCCATTTCAGAAAACTGCTAACAATGCTAGCTCCAGCTGTAGTTAGCTTTGCCAGAGGTTTGATCTGTAATCCAGTGAGAATGATATTATTCATCCTTGCTTGTTGTTAGACGTGGTCCACTCTTTTCTCCAGAATGTCGATTCTGTTATCTCATTGCTCGTTTGGAGCTTGGAGTCTTCGGAACTCTTCCACCAGCTCCATGAGAGGAGTTAGCTTAGCCTGGATCTTGTTCACTCGTTCCATGAAAGGATATAACGTAGTTGGAATATCGTCAAGTATTTTTATTTGAGGTCATCGTAGTCACCTGTTGCTTGGTTTTTCTTCTGGGCCATTGTCAGTTCTCTTTTTTCGGAAAAATCAACTTTTAAGTCACTTGAAGAAGAGCCAAAAGAAACATAAAAGAAACATAAAAGAAACTTTATCAATCTCCCAAAGGAGGAATTCAGGAAATTGGTACATGTCACATGCAGAAATTCTCTGATGACACTGCAATTGTGGCATGTATCAAAGGGGTTAGGAGGGGGAGAACAGGGGCCTGATGCAGGACTTCGTGGAGGGGAGAATGTGGAGGGAGAGTACAGGGGCATGGTGCAGGACTTTGTGGAGTGAAGTCGGCGGAATAATCTCCATTTGAACGTTTCAAAAACAAGAGAGATGGTACTGGA
This sequence comes from Oryzias sinensis, assembly GCA_037389245.1. Taxonomy (NCBI): domain Eukaryota; kingdom Metazoa; phylum Chordata; class Actinopteri; order Beloniformes; family Adrianichthyidae; genus Oryzias; species Oryzias sinensis. Next base: position 28,161,957 of record CM074501.1, read on the forward strand.
CGTCCGCTGGACATCTGCTGATCTACAACCCATCACCCTTGATGGAGCAGAAGTGGAGGTGGTCACAAATGACAGGTACCCTGCAGTCCTTTTTGACAGCAAACTTAGCTGGTCTGCAAATATGGACATCATCAACAAAAAAACAGAGCAGGACATATGTTTTAAGGAGACTCGCCTCTTTTAATATGTGTCCCCAATTGTTTTTACATCTTGGCAGGTTGTTGTCTTCAGTAACATCCTCCTGCAGTGGTGTGCTGGGTGGGCTAAGATAAAACATCCACTCTATATGAAAACTGGATTGAGTAACCCCCCCCCCCCCCCCCCACACACACACACACACACACACACACTTGCACTCTAAAAAGGACGTATCTGCTGGCTCCAACAAGCCAAAATCCCATAGACTTCATTTCAGAAATAAACAGCTATTACTCACTCATCACATTTGTCTGAATAGTTCTTTATGCTCTCTGCTAAGATTTACTTGCAAATACTGATTTTGTTTTCATATCTCTCAACTGCAAGTTATTCGAGTTATAAGCTGGCAAATCAGATGACTCAATAAAAGCATGTGGTGGCCGCTGGCCCCCAGTTCTCTCAAACAGTAAATAGGATGATATAATCAAAAACTTAATATTTATGGTATTTCAAAACAATTACATTTTTAATTGAACAACAAAATGATCTAAACTAGAATGATTATTTAGAAAAAAAACACAGTCTATGAAAACCTGTCAGATGATACTGTTATTGCATATTTTCTGTTTATGGACAATCAAGTTCTGTGAAAAATTTCATTAAAAAGTGATGACAATCTGTGACTATTTTTCTGACATCGGAGATTATGATGTTGAAATGTTACCCTTATTCTAACAGGACAAGGGTTTTCACCTGTGTGGGTTCTCATGTGACATTTTGAGAGTTTGCTCAAGAGAAAGTTCTACCACATTCTTTACAGGAGAAAGGCTTTTTCTCTTGTGTGAATTTTCATGTGCTTAGTTAGGCTGTCTCTTCGAGAGAAAGTTCTACCACATTCTTTACAGGAAAAAGGCCTTTCTCCTGTGTGAATTCTCATGTGACTTTTTAGGTAGCTTACTTGAGAGAAAGTTCTACCACATTCTTTACAGGAAAAAGGTTTTTCTCCTGTGTGGATTCTCATATGACGTTTCAGGGTGTTTGCCCGAGAGAAACTTCTACCACATTCTATACAGGAAAAAGGCTTTTCTCCTGTGTGGGTCATCATGTGATATTTTAGGTTGCTTACTTCAGAGAAACTTCTACCACATTCTTTACAGGAAAAAGGCTTTTCCCCTGTGTGGGTTCTCATGTGAGAAGTTAGGTTTCTTGCATAGGAGAAACCTTTACCACATTCTTTACAGGAAAAAGTTTTTTCTCTTGTGTGACTTCTCATGTGTCGTTTTAAACAGTAAGGAGTAGTGAAACTTTTTTCACATTCTTCACAGCAATGCTTTTTTACCATCTTGGTTCTGCAATGTTTTGCCATTAGTCTTTTTTTCTTGATGTGTTTTTTTACCTTCATATTGTTTTTCCGACGTAGTCTTAGTATCAGACTTTTCTGACTCATGACGGATGTCCAGGTTTTTGACACAGCTTCTTTTTTTCTGATCTTTTTTCCATGAGTTTGTTTCTCCATCATAGTCAATGTAGACACTTCATGATGGTTTCCTTCTTTATTCTGGTCATCAGTTGCATTTAAGGTCTGAGTTAGGAGATCCTGACAGTTTAGATCTTCCTTTTCTTCATGAGAAGGAGTCACCATCAAGATATCCATCTCCTGTTTCAGATCCAGCTGCTCTACATCCTGGCTGTTGCAGAGCTCCTGTTGCCCTTTAATCTGAAGAGGTTCTGCATTATCCAGCTTCACACTGGAGTTCCTCTCTTGGGTACTTAGAAAATACTGGGGGAGAACTGCAGAGACAAAGATTCACAAGAAGAAAAAACAGATATTTTTTAGGACAGTTTAAACCTTTTTTCATTCTTCTTTTCTTTAGCTTTCTTTGTGTTTTTGTGTCATTGGTGTATTAAAGAACCAATACAAGGGGGGATGTGATCCCTCGCGCAAAAACTGTGGACCTACCAGCAGGTGCGATGGCAGGACAACTGGGTCAGACAGGGAGTATCTGTCTCACTTCCAATTAAGCAGACACACAAGCCTAAATAAACGCTCCTGTGGGCCAGAGTGGCCCTCCGCCACTGAGCCATTGCCGGGCTCTTGGATGGCAGAAAGAATGTTCTCTTAGTGTAGTTAAACACATATGTGAAGTGACATTTGTATCAGAGGCTGTTCGCATGGCATTCATGCATTACAGTCAAGTGACATACTTCACAGTGAGGATGATCATTCGCTGATGGATTTCTAAAGAAAATGTATTTTTATTGTGTTTATTTTGGATGGCCAGTGATCTACCCATACCTAATGAGCGACCGATGCAACGAGCACCCCAAAATTAAATTAACTGTGGATGTGAGTCACATCCAGCGTGAATTACATCCACCGCATGCATGAAATGCATCAAAGTCGCTGCTCTAGGCTTATCCAAAGTGTTCATTAACTCGCCACTTCCGCCACGTGTGAAAGGAGCTACCGTAAAAAAAAAGAAAATTCTCGTCCCCAAGTTCAAAAATATTAATTTCATACAAGTGAAAATGTATGTAGAACAGCAAAATAAGACAAACTTATATAAACAAAAAAAATCTAAAAGGGAGTGAGAAGAAGAAAGATCTTACAAACTTTCACCCCCGTACCTTGTCATCAATTTCTTAAACTGGGAACTCCTACTATCAAAGTTCAGTGTCCTAGCTAAGAGTACATTTTGTTACAGTTACACATGCAATTCTCATTACAGAAACACCCAAATGAATAACAAAATCTCAAATCTCAATCACAAAATTTTATAAGTATAAAAATGTACAAATGCTAGTGTTCTGTTTTGTGTATGTACATATTCATCAATAATCATTTTTCTGTATTTAAAGTTAAACTTTTATATTTGGTCACTGTTTCAAGCATTCACTGGTTCTGTTCCACAGCTTACCTCAACATATTGAAACAAAACCTTTTTTTGTTTGTACGGGCTTTATGTATGAGAAATATATTTTTTTCTCCTAGAATTGTACTTTTCCACTCTTTTAAATAAATAGCCTTTGGATATTCGTTGATAATATTTTTTTCTGCCTTGAATATTATTTGAGCTGTACAATACTATAGTACATCATAATATTAGTCATTTTGATTGTATGAATAATTTTTTCATGTGCTGAAGGTAACTGACTTTGTGTGTGATTCGTATTGCTCTCTTTTGAAGTACTGAATCTAACGTTGTTTTATAGTTGTTCCCCCAAACATCTACACAAGAGAAATATGGTAAGACAATAAATATTATAAAATATGGAGTGATTTGTGGTCCATAACCAGCCTTGCTTTGTTTAACACCGAGATTAATTCTGGACAATTTAGTTTGTAAATACAGACCTTCCCAGGTCAGTTTTTCATCAATTATAACCCCACCAAATTTATTCTTCATAAATTCTTTCAAGTTTCACACCATGTATGTGCATATCCATTAGGGCTGCACGATATGAGGAAAACTCACAAAATTCGATATTAATGTTCAATATTGCGATGACGATATAACTTGCGGTAAATTAACAAATAGCAAAACAACCAAAGACCTAATTTCCATTTCACTGCAACAGTTAAAAATTACACTCCAAAGGACCCTAGTCTAGATAGGAGACAAACATCTGAGATAGAAAGGTTCTATTCGATTGGTAAACAACCTTAAAGCGTCCATCTGATTGGTCCATTGCATAAATGGATTTATTTTGTTTGTTAAATTTTTAAAGCTGCCATAAGATGTTTAAGCCCATTTAAGGTAACCATTTATTGCAAATTTTGTCATCTTTTCCGATATGCCTAGTGTACAGCTTGATATTGCTATAACAATAAAAAAAAATTTAATAGTAGACCGGCATGGGTGGACAAAAACGGCTCATAGCACCACCTACAAAATTTGTTTTCGCGAGCCCCACCACATGATTTAACGTACAAGCTTGATTTCAAAGGGGCATGTTCATCAGATGGAAACCTACAAAAAAGTCTCATGGTACCAAGCTGCCACGCGCACAGGAAGTCTGCTATTTTGATCTCAATTTGTCATTTTATTTGTATTTTGGTCATTTGCAGGTCTCGTACTAGAACGAACTTCCCCTAGAGATTTGTGAATAAGGACTCCAAACTTCAGGTTTTGTCCTTCGTGCATGAAATTAAAACTGGAGATACTCAGAAGGGTCTTCTCTCATAATCTGGAGTTTCATGAGTGTACAGTACACCTTACAGTGCCTGCATAGGGCGCCCCCAAACAGGAAGTGGTTGATTGCTTACTCGTAAAATAAAAATTCATAGAAAATCAGCCGTTTGTCTCAGGAAGCTAGGATTTCAGAATTAGATGCCTCTTATAAACTCCACCTTTGCTACGCCGCACTATAGGGTCTACAAGGAACTTCACTTAATTTTGCTTATGAATTTTTGGAGTGAACAAATATTTTTTATCATAACTTCTGTTTAGGTTATCAGCACCAAACTTTCCCAAGTTGTAGGCATTTATGTGCTAGTGCCTTAACTTATCATTCATATATCAACGCCAAACTTTAGAAAGAGGTAGGAATCTGTGTCCTACTGCCTTCCATATATCTTAGATGGAACAGACGAATTGTAAGACATTTTTATTCATCAAAAAATCTTTGCTTTGTCCGTCTGGACTCCAAACAAATATTTTTTATCATAACATATTTTTCAACTACTGATACCAGACTTCACACACACATAGCTGTATGTTTGTGAATGTTTTTACTATTTTCAAACGAACTGGTCAATTTTAAGAATTCTTTTCCTCTTTCATGCAACAGCCTCATTTCAGTCAGACAACTCTTGCAGTAAGAAATATTTATTTAACATTCTTTAAGTTGGCATTCACATATTTTCGTTTGGCATAAGGCTCCGTTCAATTCCATAAAACTTCCATAAAATTTCCATAAAACTTTCGGGTAACAAAACCCCCAACACTAAAATCATCCAGAAGAAGAGAAAATGTGAATGTATAATCAGTGTGTAATAAAATGGGGTGTGTTTTCGGCAGCATTCCATTTTCATTTCATTTCCCAGTATGACTGCTATGTGTGACCCGGCACCATTGACCGTTTGGGCCGCCCCGTTCGAGTACAGCGCCGCGAAGGGGACATGCTATCTAGTGGATCTGCTATGTGTGACCCGGCACCATTGACCGTTGGGCCGCCCCGTTCGAGTACAGCGCCACGAAGGGGACATGCTATCTAGTGGATCTGCTATGTGTGACCCGGCACCATTGACCGTAGGGTCGCTCCCGTTCGTGGAGACCACTAGAGGAACATACTATCTGAAAGAGAGAGGGAAAGAAATAAAAGGGGAGCCAACATAAAAATTACTTATACCTGATCTTAGAACGTAAGCTCACTTCCGCAAAACGCTGTGCAGAACTATAATTTAAACCGCCAAACAACCCGTATGATACACCCCCAACACTAAAATCATCCAGAAGAAGAAGAGAAAATGTGAATGTAAAATCAGTGTGTAATAAAATGGGGTGTGTTTTCGGCAGCATTTCATTTCATCGTTTCATTTCATTTCATTTCCCAGTATGACTGCTATGTGTGACCCGGCACCATTGACCGTTTGGGCCGCCCCCTTCTTTCCATTTCTTTTATCCGAGTTCAGCGCTACGAAGGGGACATACTATCTAATGGATCTGCTATGTGTGACCCGGCACCTTTGACCGTTGGGCCGCCCCCTTCTTTTTATTTCTTCCATTCGAGTTCAGTGCCACGAAGGGGACACACTATCTAATGGATCTGCTATGTGTGACCCGGCACCTTTGACCGTAGGGCCGCCCCCATTCGAGTACAGCGCCTCGAAGGGGACACACTATCTGGTGGATCTGCTATGTGTGACCCGGCACCTTTGACCGTTGGGCCGCCCCCATTCGAGTACAGCGCCTCGAAGGGGACACACTATCTAGTGGAACTGCTATGTGTGACCCGGCACCTTTGACCGTTGGGCCGCCCCCGTTCGAGTACAGCGCCTCGAAGGGGACACACTATCTAGTGGAACTGCTATGTGTGACCCGGCACCTTTGACCGTTGGGCCGCTCCCGTTCGTGAACCACTAGGGGAACATACTATCTGCAAAAGAGAGAGAGAGAGAGCCAAACAAAGGAAACGAAACAAAACAAAGTAGGGAGCCAACATAAGAATCACTCATACCTAATTTTTTAAAAACATAAATCCACATCCGCCAAACGCTGTAAGGAACTATAATTTGAACCGCCAAGAACAACCCGTATGAAGACACTACCTAACATCCAATCCAAGCTTCCAAAAGCATGCTGAACATGCTTAAGTACATCCATTATTCGTAGCTTCCATCAAATACTAAGAACGAGCTTAACAGCTATAAATGTCATTTCATTTGGTATACTATTTAACGAGCTTAATCCAACGACAGGACTACGAACGAGTTTAACTGCCATAATGTTTCCCCCTTTTGGCATACCATAATACGAGCTCAGAACATCCATTTATTCGAAGATTTCCATCTAAGTATCAAGAACAACCTCAACGCCATATGTCCGAAGCTTAATTGGCGTAATTGAGCTTAGAAACCAAAAGTTTTTGAGCCCCATCGCATACTATAATACACTTTAGAACATCCTAAAATTTTTTAGGCTTCCACCTGGCTATAATCTTCTTTTAACATCTACAATCAAAGAATTTACATTCATGCTGCGGTTGACATTGATTAATTATTCAGTCAGAAGTGTCATTGGAATGCAGAGGAGGTCCAACGCCCCGTCACTTTTAGTGCAGCAATAGGTACGTCGAGCAGTCATCGTTGCAGCACCAGATCAAGGAATGCATGGGTGACATCATTTCCTGGAAACGGAGAAGCTGATCGGGGCGTAGGGGTTCGCAGGCTCAGGATGCGATGCATAGATAAAAACAAAGCAGTATTAGTCTTGACAAGAATATATAAATAACCCAGAAACTGATCAGTTTCAAAATGATTGAGATAAATTAAATAACAGTGCTTTTAAAAAACAAATCTGAGAAAGTGAATTTAGTAGATAGTTAAGGTAAAGACCCATTGTGGATTTATCGCACCCTAGAAACCACCATAATTACAAATTCCAAAAGTGAAATAATAGTGAAATATATGACCTGCACGAAATCTTAACACCAATTTTTTATATATTCCAATGATGACAAAAGTAACCTTTGACAGTTTCAGAGGGACGCACCTTCAGGAGGCCATCGAAGAGTAGGAGTAGTAGATGGGAAGAGTAGCCAAGGAGATTTGTAGACGAGGAAGGTCAACATCCCACGTAGCAGAGGATTACAGCTCGGCTGGATTTGATGCCTTGTATATGATATTAATGGTTCTCAAATTTTTATTTAGCCAAGGGAGACTGGATACTGCAAAAGAGAACTTGAGAGCCATGAGGGATCATAGGTTTTGATATTATATTTGCTAGACTGAACCTTAAGCATTTAGAGGCGGAGTATAACAAGCCTCTAAATGGGGATGCATCTAGCAGAGTGCCATCTGCTTAGAAAAGGCAGACAGAAGACTGACTTGTGGACACAAGATTTAACTCTTGAACTAAGCTTGAGAGTGCAAGTGATATATTTCCTACGGTCAGGGTAGAAGTTGCTCAAGGTATTATTTAAACATTAACCAAGTCAACCGATGACACAATACTATCATTCAATATTGAAACAGCCTTAATATAATCTCCAAGGATGAAATAACCGGACGACCCCTTAAGAACCATCAGAGCCGTAGATTCTGGCGGCCGGACAAACACAAACCACTCTTCTTAAATCCTTTTCCCCCAAACCAGAAGGCGCAGACTCAAGAGAACAAGTGGAGGGAGCCTGAAGACACAACAGGTATCACAAAACCACTCCAGGCATAAAGAGGGAAAGAATGACAGCGGAAAGGTAAACCGACAAACACTTCGAGCGCCAACTGAAGGCCAAGAGACGCCACTGAGAGGCATAGAGGCAGAACAATGAGACCATCAGTGACAGTCACCCGCAGCCTTATATCGCGTTCAGAGGAATTTCGTGGAGACAGCATGGGGAGCTGACGAAAATATATACCAATCCTGAAGGCGCATGGGGAACCAGGCCACTGATGCCCAGAAGATTAACTGCGAGGCGCTAGCAGGTCCAGATCAAGACACGTCAACCTGAACACTTCCTAGGTGCCACCCTCAGTGGCGGCTTTGAAAACGATGCCCCGGAAGAATCCATCACATAGCCCCCGCAAACCTCCAACCAACTAGAGAGAATAACAAATTAACTGTCCAGCCGAGAAAACAAGGCCGCGACGAGACTGACACACTCACCAGTGCGGCCGACGCAAGTCCCTGAAGCCAGGGCATGACCCACCGGGGTACACAGAGCGGGAAAAAACCGGCGGAGCAGAACCAGATGCAGAATATGCGGGGGCAAAGAACGAGGATCACCGAGTGAATAAAATGAGCCATAGATACTGCATAAGAGAGACCAATCATAGGGGAAAATGTCCACAGAGCAGAGACGGGTCCAAGAGACACTGATACACATTCTGACTAGCCAGCAGCTACAACAACGAAGAAGAACCGCCATAATAATAAAGCCAGCATCAATTAAAAAGCAGTCAAGATTCACACTCAGCTCCCAAAGAACAAAACAGCAACAGAAAAACAAATGTTAAAAGCCACGATAAATTCAGCCAGCATGAGAAACCTGTCCAAACGAGGTCTGCCAGCCTTCACAACCACAGAAAGGACCCCACAACCCCTGAAAAAAAACAGCCGGACGACGCAGAACTACGCAGCAGAAAAGGAATCAGAAGTGCATCATGAAAGACCCGGAGACATAACTACAATTCCCAGGGTCCTTAGGGGCGTGACGTCACAGAAGTAAACAGGAAGAAAAAACGCAGCCTTAGAAAACTACACGGGAAAGGACTGATTGCCGCTCACCGCAGAAAGTCGGCTGACCACGGCAGACGAGAAGACCCGGACTGCTCCTGATCGGGGCCACGAACATCCCGAACATCGCGGAACGCACACCCCCCGCAGATGCACGCGACCGCGGCGAAACGAACGCGCTGCGCGCCGGCAGCCGCCCGCGGATCACTGCAAAGCAGAGCAGACGCGGCGAAACGAAAACCCCACATCATAAAAATGGGGATCATCCATCCGAAGAACGGTGGGAACACAGCAAGACGCCGAAGAGACGGAGACCCGCGGGCACTGAGACCGGCGAAGAATGAGCGCTGAAGGTAAGAAAGAATGAACTGCGCACCTGGCTTAAATAGGACGCTGAACAGGTGAGTTAATTAACTGAACCGCCCTAGAGTATTTTACCTGTAAAACACTGCGCGAGTATCTGCCCGAAATACGATAAATCGTCATAAAATAAGGCAAGCTGCAGGGGTCACATTTTCCGTCTCCTCCTCCTGCAGCCTCGTCTGCTCATGTGTTAATTAGCCAGCAGTGACAAACAAAGGATGAGAAGAGTTAGAATTTGGCCAAAAAAGCCAGTTCAGCACTGAAAGACTGCTTTTTCATTTTTTTGTATGTCTTTTATACATCCTTAGTACTAGTCATTATTTTTATTTTTATTTATCCAAAATGCAATTAACTCAGTCTTTTGTCTTTTTAAAAAAAAAAAAAAAAACATTTGAATATGCTCCAAAACAATACCCAACCTCAGTACACTCCTACAGATGTAACATAGGATAAATATGTATCTAATCTAATCCCTGTCTGCTCTTCCTTTTTTAATCAATGGTGCAACTTCTTTTCCTTTCTATACATCCAATGAAATTAAACTACAACACCATCAAACACAACTGATAACAAATGTCTCTAAGAATTATGTGTATATACAGTATGTAGCACCCTTTAAACACAAAACAAATAACAAATTCTTCCCAATAAAAGCAAAAAAAAAGGGAACACAAAATTCAAATTTAAAAATATATGTTTTTAGTTGGTTTTTAAAAGAAATCCCCAAGTCAACTCTTCTAAGGGTGAAACAAAGAACTCCAGAACAATGAAGCCACTTCTACAAAGCCTCTGTCACCTTAAGTTTTCAACAAGTTCTCTGAACATCTCTGAACATCAGAACATCTGTACTCAGAGACCTGCTAAAAGCGCACAATTGCAAAAGGTCTTTTAAATAGACAACTGCAGATAGATCCTGTGTGATGGAAATGGTGGCTGAGGAGAAAGATGAAGTTGATTCAATGATCATGCCTACAGCGCCCCCTTTTGGTGAAAATAGGAATTTAGCCAAATACTTGGAAATTGTGTTGAAAAATGAGGAACTTCTGTGAACACTGAAGCCTTTTGCAGATGTTTGTGCGGTTTCGGAAGATTGCGGTTGGGAAGCCGTGACTTGGATGTCGAATTACCGAATGCAATGTCTCAACGCTTCCTTTGTGCGAAGCGGGTGGGTGTGGCGACGTGAAACGGCTTGAGCAGGACGTTGCTAGCGGGGCGGTCGCCCATGCCAGGCAGTTGCCAGTCGTACGTGCTCTGGCCCGCTAAATACTACTTGTAGCTTTAACTACTCACAGCAAGAAGGCCCCCGGTTCAAGTCCCGGCTGGGGGACGTGAAAAACTACATCAACGGGGGACCTTTGCATGTTCGCATGTTCTCCCCGTGCATGCGTGGGTTTTCTCTGGGGTCTCCGGCATCCTCCCACCATCCAAAAACATGCTTCATAGGTTAATTGGCAACTCTAAATTGTCCATAGGTGTGAGTGTGAGAGGGTGTTTGTGGAAATTCTACCCTGCAAAAACTGGCGACCTGTCCAGGGTGTCCCCTGCCTTCGCCCTCAAGTGGCCGGGATAGGCTCCGGCAGCCCCGTGACCCAGCCCCTTCCTGTTCCGGTAGTGGTCCCGGATGCACCACACCCTGTTCCAGTGGTGGTCTCGGATGCACCCCAGCCCCTTCCTGTTCCGGTGGTGGTCCCCGACACACCCCGGTCTGACCCTCCTGCCCTCTTCACAAACGACTCTGACGACTGGCCCGACCCTTCAGAGGACTCCATGCCTGACCCGCCGGCTGAGTTCATGCCTGATCTGCTGGCTGCACCCCCCTGCTCGCAGGGGGGTGCCGGCTGCACCCCGACCCATTCCTGCTCCCAGGGGGGTACCAGCTGAACCCCACCCGTCCCTGCTCCCAGGGAGGTGTAGGACACACTCCAACTCAGCCCTGCTTCCAAGGGGGTGCAGGACGACTGGCCTGAGCTGCCGGAGCTCGACGACTGGCCCGAGCCGTCGGAGCTCGACGATTGGCCCAAGCCGCCGGAGCTCGACGACTTTGCCATGCCAGTCCCTGACTCCATGCCTGACCCGCCGGCTGAATCCATGCCTGACCCGCCAGCTGACTCCATGGCTGACCCGCTGTCTGACTCCATGCCTGACTCCATGGCTGACCCTTCAGTCAACTCCATGCCTGAACCCTTCAATCGACTCCATGCCTGCCCCGCCGGCCTAATGCTGGCAGAACCCAGTCTTAGCCATGCTCGCTCCAGACTTTATGCCAGACCCGCCTCGTCTGACATGCCGGACTGCGCGGGCTCCCGTCCGTCCTCCAGACTTGCCCCCGCCGGACAGCGCGGCCTCCGGGCCGTCCTCCGGACCTGCCTCGCCAGACTGCTCGGCCTCCCAGCCGTCCTCCGGACCTGCCTCGCCAGACTGCCCGGTCTCCCGGCCGTCCTCTGGACTCTTCTCGGCCTCGCTGGTTTGCCTAGCCCTGCCTCCCTGTACTCTGTAGCCCTTCTAAATTCGTCTAACAGGGCCCCTCCTCCTTCGTTAACTTTTGGAACCTCTGTGCGGTTCCTTGAGGGGGGTCATGGTTTGGGTTTCTTTGTATTGGTTTTTGCTTTCTGTCTTGTTCTGTCTTGGTTGAGTTCTGTTTCCTGTTTTATTTTGAAATGTTTCCTGTTTTGTCATGTTCTTGAGTTTTACTTCCTCTGTCCCAATCTGCCCTGATCATGTTCACCTGTGTCTTGTCATTCCTGTTTGTATTTAAGTCTTGTCTCTGCCTTCCTCTTGGGCTGGTCCACTAACGCAGGGGTCACCAACCCTGTGCCCCTTGTTAGCCCGCAGGGAATGCACCCAAAAAAAATCTTTTTTTTTTTTAATTGAAGCAAATATTCAACAAACAACCACGGCATGTCTGTCAATGACAACAATATTAATTCTGAGATAAAGGTAGACAAAGAAAACCCAAATATGTAAACAAATATAACTTGAAAAATAATCAATAAAAGTAAGGGTCTATTACAAAAGTTTAAATAGATCAAATAAATTACACAAATTCTGGACATTCTTATGATTCATGTAATGTAAAGATTTTGAGAATAGGTTGAGGGGGTTGAGTAATCCGTTAATGTGAGGATTAATATTCCTGCCTGTTTTTATTTACATTTATGTTTAAAAAGTTACAATTAAGTTAAAGTTTTAAAGGTTTAAAAGTTTAGCTTTAGTGTGTTCAATAAATATTTATCTTGTTCGGCTGCAACCTAAAGTCTGTTTTGAATTTAGGCTCCCTCTGCAACTGAGTTTGACCCCCCCTGTAATACGAGTCTAGAAAATTCATGCATGTTTTTGTGTGTAAAATAGGGCACACAAAAGGAAGTCCTCAAATTGTGTTGTTGTTGTTGTTGTGGTTTTTTTTTTTTTTTTGGGGGGGGGGCTAGGAGGTTTTTAGTGGCGCCCTTCATACCACTTGGTGCCCATGAAATAGCCCTCGGTCTCAAAAAGGTTGGTGAACCCTGCACTAACGTCACTAATGTCTCTCATGTAACGTCTTTAACATCCCTGACTCCCTTCATGCCATGTTTTCATGCTACGCCACAGTAAGTTTAGTTTTAGTTTTGTTACCCTGCTCTACAGCGCCTTTTGTTAATTAAATCCCTTGCCCTTGAACCGTGTGTCTCCTGTCTCTGCGTTTTGGGTCCTTCATGCTCCCCAGCCCTCCCAACCTGACAGACACCCATGGAGAACGCGGGGCAGGAGGCTCCGCCTTTGTTTGTACAGACACGTACCTTTGCGCTTCACAAAATAGTTCCCAAACAAAAAACACGTAGTCAGATTCATCGAAATCTAACAGTGCGCATACATGTTTGGTGTTACTGAGTGAAGGACAACAGTAATACCCCCCCCCCCCCCCAACACAAAATCCCAACACAAAGGCCGTGTCGCGCACTTCAGAACGCACGCAGCTTGTAATGGAAATTAATAATTAGAACGCAGTACATTTGTCGTATTTCCTTGCGAGACGGAAACTTCTGTTGCAGAATGAGGATGTGTTCTTCTGAAAGCGCGCGCCTGTTTGTGTAACTGTAAAGGCAGCCGCGTGTCACTTGCAGCGCAGAGGCAGACAGTGAGAGCGCGCCTACGAGAGAGAGTGACAGGCGCGGTCGGAGAAAAGGAGAGAACAGTCTGAAAGAAAGAAGGAAAGTCTGAACACAGGACTAGCAGAAAAAGAAATTATCAGCAAAGATGAATGCGTTTAATGTGTTTATTATAGTCCCAATCACGCACCATATGCAAAACGTAAAAAAAAAGTGATGCGGTGATGCGATTATCGTCGCAGCCCTAGACTAGAGTCTTTTGATCAGATAATGAAACTCAGACCAGTTCTATTACCTAATCTTACAGGAAGATCTGCAGTCTCTTCAAAGGGGTCTACAAGAGAAAGTTTGCCTGCTAGAGCCATAAACCACAAAAGGAATGTCACAGAAGAATAAGCTTTTAGGCTTCAAAGGGAGTTTAAAACACACATCAAGCAATGGAGATTAAAACGTCAATATTATAGAAAATAAAACATAACATTCATTTCTTCAGTGTGTGTAAGGAGAGGAGAGGGGGTTTGAGCGTGTAGCGGGGGAGTGTCGGAGAACGTAAATTAAAAATAAGGTGTCTCCCCCAAAAGTTTTGGAGTCTTTCTTAACCCACTCTGGAGGCTGAGGGTTCCTAATGGGAAAGTGAACCCCGAAGGAGAATCCGCCTTCGGCCCTGGAGAAAATCTCCCGTGCGTTTCTGACCACAATCGGAAACAGAGAAGTCATCGCGCAGGAAAGGTTCAACACTTGGATCAAACTGTTAGTACAGCATGTCTGCAAACACTTCCTCATTCAAAATTCAGAGACAGCCGAGCAGCCCTCCTTTTTCCCCTCCCCTCTGGAGTGCCCAAGGCAACGCCTCCTTCGTCGCTGAGGTTCGGTTCGATTCCCGGAGGGGAATGAGCAATGGTACTGGGGGCAATTACCATATCAATGGCGAGCAATTAACATCACCCAGTGAGGGTCCTTAGGCAAGACCCTTAACGCTACCGCCTCCAGAGCGCGGCTGCAGCTCACTGCTCCCCAAGGGGATGGGTCAAATGCGGAGAAAGCATTTCCCTTCGTGGGATAAATACAGTGTAATAAATAAATAAAAAATGTTAAAATCGGATACGGGTCACTTTTAAAAGATGACGTAAGCGGGTCATCAAAGAAATCGGATATAGTTGTTATGGTTTTTTGCTGGCTGTCGTTGCACATGGAGATTTGTTTACTGTTTTGTTTATTCGGTTTATTTAGAGGCATTCATTGTGGTTACAGGAATTTTCAAGATGCAATGCAAAGTTCGTTTCTGCATCATAAAATGGTAATGAAGGGTTAAGTGATTTAGACTTGGCACTACTGAAGGCCGGGGTGTGTAATGCACAGTCTGCCACTGATAAAAAGCCTGTTAAGTACATTTAATGCCTTTACGTGATTCAACTTTAAAGAAGCAATCTTTGATGAAAACAGGGGCCTTGTTATGACTTTTGAAGCCACACCTTCATGATTGTATGAAGTAGGCTGCAAGATTAACCGCAAATTTATCGTCATCGCTGTATTTATAATGGAGCAGGGAACGAAATTAAATTTTACACAAATTAGTACCCTATATTACACAGAAAACCCTTAACCCTTTTACAATAAGGGTTAAGGGTTACAATAATAATTTGTTGAATCTAAACAGAAAGAAAGTCATTGTATAATTAAAACATCAAATAAAAACATTTATGCCATTTATCTGCTGGTGTACACCAGAATATAAAGCAAGATGGAAAGAAATAGAGACTAAAAGCATAAACATACCAATACAAACGACTATAGGAGACGTTAAACAGACGGACTATAACCAAAGGAATGTTGATTTAATTACATCCTTTACACTAAAACTATGGGAAAAAGAAGTTAAAGAATACAAACTGCAAAATGAAAGATAAATACTCAATTGGATCACATATGACCCAAATTTCGAACCAAATCGATATGATTCAACATTTAGACAATGGCATAACAGCATGGTACACAATTAAAAAAGAGGACAATCTACTTAGCTTTAGGGAATTAAAAAAAAGATTTAATCTGGAAAATCAAGATTCATTTAGATACTTACAAATTAAAGACTTTTATACGAAGGAAATTAAACCTAATCTAGAACCAAAAAAAAGAGGAAGCATAACTAAAGTAATATCAGACGCTGACAAACTAGGGTTATTTCAACATTTTACCGTTCTTTTACTGCTAATAGGAAAAATTCATCACTCTACATTAAAAGAAAATGAGAATCTGAGCTTAATCAAAAAAATTCAGAAGAAGACTGGTTTAAAATGTGTCTCAAACAGTGCTCTTCTACCAGAATTTGCATGGAAGAATCTTACACGGTATTTTTTAACGCCCCAAATCAAAAGCAAACAACTAGAAACTCCTCAGTCTTGTTGGAGACAATGTGGGAGTCAGGAAGGGAATCACACACATATTTTGGTCTTGTCCTAGACTACAATCTTTTTGGAAGGCTGTAACAACTGTTACAAAGAGTGTTTTGGGATGTCATCCGCCAAACGAATTTACAATTGTGTACCTAGGAAACATTGAAGACTCTATATTGAATGAAGATCTTTACCTGGTAAGGATTTTACTCTTGGCAAGCAAGAAAGCTGTGACAAAAAATGGCATAAGGTGGACCCTCCTGGAAAGGATGACTGGGTGAAAATCATATGGACAAATTACTCCATGAAAAAGTTGACATTTCAACCAAAACTAAAGTTAGATATTTTCCAAAAAAAATGGGAAAAATGGTGCCAATATGTGGAAAACAACTAAACAACTCTTCAATAACAACCCAGACCTTTTTACCCCTCCTTTTCTTCATGTGTTCAATACTTATACCCTGTGCCATTCCACTTTATTACAACATAACTTCATTTATGGACATAAATGTTTGGACTTCTTTCTATGTGTGCATTACTTGGGTTGATGCCGACATCTGGTGAAAATTTCGTGTCAATAGCTCGATTGCAAATAAGTTTTTTGAGAGAAATGTTGACGTGTTCAATACTTATTTTCCCCGCTGTATATGCATGTATATTGTACTGCAGAAATATGCTTGATTCCTGCCCTCAGTATCAGATAATATGTGCCAAGGTCACCAGTAGTAATAAAAGCAACATTTGCTTTAAGTTGTCTGCCGTTTGTACTTATTGCTTTCCTTAAGTAGGGTGGGGGGAAAAAATCAGAAATCAAATTAAAAAGGCCATATCACCCAGCCCTAGTCACCAGTAGGCCTGTTTTGACTTGTGGTCTCTGTTTTCTTTCTGTACTGGAGTGTTTATGGAGTCACAACACCTGCAATGCAGACTAGACAAAACACACCAGTCTAATGACGTATTTTGTATGTTTTCATTTTCCCTTACTGAATAATAAAAATACCTTTTTGCCTTGAGAGAGCGGGCTGCCACAAACCTAACAGGTCGTGTTTCTCCACCTCTCCCCTTTTGCAAAAAATCTGAAAATTCATGCAGACTCTTGTGTGTCTTTTCGTTTCCCAACTGCACATTTCATTTTTGGACGTCCTGAACCATCCAAATCTGTGAAGGCCGGATGAGACGGCAACAGTACCCATCCCTAGACATAAGTTAGCGGACAATCAAATCTGTCTTGTTTATTTGGTGGGTGTGGTGGGTGTGAAAACACCCACCACCACCAACCAAACAGCTCCCTCACTTATGGTGAGTGATTTAACACACCCAATATTCCCCACTTCTCATGAGTCTTAAAAGCTGAAGGCGGGGCTAACCCCCAAATCGCCACAACATATTGATTTTCTATATGAGCAGTGCTATTTTTGGAGCATTCCCTCTGGGCGCCATAACTGGTGGTAACTGACTTAGATTTTTTTTTAAATTAAATAAAAATATAATTTGCATAAGAATATGTTGTGACGTCTTTTTGCATTCAGCATATTATCACTGTATGGCCGGTGACTACAAATTTACATTTCAACCCCCAATGGCACTATTTTATTGCATTGTATTTGATTTTTTGGCAACAGCATTTTAATTCTAACATCCCCAGCTTCTCTTACTTATTTTAAAAAATATACTTTTTTCTTTTTCAAGATACAATGCACCATAATGCACTTTGTTTATATGGACATCTTCAGTATTTTTTATATATAGGAACATCTGAAGTTCAAAGACATGATTAATGTTGAGTTTTTATAAATAGCCCTCAATAAGCAAATGTTTTGAAGTGATATATATACTTGTGTGTGTGTACGTTTTAAAATACTTCATATGATCAGTGATTCCTATGGATCCTATGGATTTAAACCATGACTTTTGTGATCCGTTGCACCCCTATTTCATATCTTTTTCTTGAAATGTATACTTTAAATATTTTCAAAAATATGAATTTTAGGTTTTAATGTTATTTATTTCCTGTTTATGAATACTTTATTAATCAGAAAAATGATCCGAACCGTGACACAATCCAAACCAGGAGTTTCTTTGTTCTGTTGCACCATTAACTAATGTTGCTCCTGATTTTTTTTAAGCTTTAGTTTCTCCATCACTACTATTTCCACAAAAATGACAGCTTAAGCATTAAGTGTCTATTTTTGTGAAGCCAAAAAGATCAAAGGCTCCGCCCACCAATGGCCCCACAGGAAGCTAAAATTTGAATCTAAGAACAGCATGAGGACACAACAACAAACAATAGGCTCCGTGCACGTAACTAAGGAGTTCTACTTCCGCCGCCTTGAGTGTGAGGCCGACCATTTCTGGTTTGCGTCTTCTATAGCAGCGACACGGCAAATTTTGATTGCGAAAGATGTCATATTTCACCCGTTGTCTACAAGGTCTCCCGAAAATCGACGTGAACGACATCTACAGGATTGTCGACCAGTGCGTGGTTACATGGGCAAAATATTGTGTTGAAAAAATATAGTGTCGAAAATACCGGAAGGGAAATGTGTCCCGTTGTAAACAAACCTTTGCTGTCACATATATTCTCGGTTATATACGAGGCGATCTTCCAAACGTGCTTTTATTAATGTTATGAATATTATGAAGTGCCTGTTCGCTCATCATTTTATATTTAATCCGTGTGGTCTCCGGTGTAGGAGAGGCTAACATCATTAGCCTTTTGATGGACACAAAATCCAGGACAAACCATGCGGGATACGCTGAAATCTGCATCCTGGCTGCACATAAATGTCTGGGAATAACATCAGTCTTTATTTTGTCGGGGCACAACTGGAAACACAATTCCATGTGATTTTTTGAACAGTTTCTAAGGACTGAGCGGCATTTCTGCTCTGAAAAGCTCACACACCCTGTGTGCTCTGCTCTGTCCTCGAGACTCCGGCAGCCGCTAACCTAGAGTGGCGGGACGGCTTGCAGTCCGAATTCTCACACATAACAGAACGCACACGTAACAAAGAACCCTCCCCTCAAATACATCTTAATAATTCCAGCAGCTCTGCTCAGAGAGGTTCATTCAGTCCACTGGCACCGGAGCCCGAACGCTGAGCTCGGGTGCCGGTTCCAGACGTCAGTGGGCACGCATCCCCCTGCATCTCCCCTGTGAGGGGAGAAAGAGAGGGGAGAGTCAGCGGGGCGAGAGCGGGGCGGCGCTTTAACCAGCAACTGGTCGGTCCCGTATGCGCTCCAAAGCTTTCTCTCAGCGAAACACAGTCTATGCATTACGTAAACAAGAGCAGTAGTGACACACGAGCGGAATGAACCGTTTACATGAACAACGATCGGAAACCCACCTATCTCGATCGGAAAGAAATTTTGATCCGAACGCGTCTGATCGGGTCAAAGTATTCCGAACGGCGCGTTTACATGACGCATTTCTTTCCGATCAGGCGTTCATTCCGATTGCTGCAAATACGAAACACGACTCGTCTTGCTTGGGGTGAAGTCCTCCCGCCGTGTTCACCATCCATTCGGCTCTCACCAACACATTTACTCAAAACTAGCAACTCAACAAAACTCCCCACAACAATAACACGACCAACAGGAAGTTGTCGGAAGTTCTATCATGCACGTAGGCTATAGGGACCACAAAGCGTGTCACTGCGCAGACAGTTCGCACATGTTCAGTCTGCCATTGAAAAACTTGGTTTCCGCATCGGAAAATTTACGTAGTTAATATATACGTCGTGGTGCATTTTGGGATAGCGTCTACTTCGACTTTCATTCAGAAAAATAAAGTGTATTTACCGGACATTTTTATGAACCAACCCCGGTTTTTTTCTGATTTTGGGTCGGTCTCCCAGCTTCGTGAAAGTTACAAAGTGAGTAAAATCTCCAAAATCACACCCTAACATTAAGGAAACATCCGGAAACCACCGGAATTCGATTCTACAGACTCAATTATTTATAGAAACGCCTAGAAAAATTATGTAAATGAGCACGAAAATGAGCGATCACTTGCCAAAAGAGGCACATTGTTTTCCTCACTTTACATTAAAACTACAAGGGCAAAGTTAAACTGATCACTGATTTCAGAGAGTTGTAAGAAAATACCTAGGAAAACTTTTTTTTTTTTTTATTAAGGGTTACCTGTTAATGTAGATAAAAATGTCTGTTATTTACAATTTTTGTGCTATTTAATTACTATTTAATTTAACAATGTGAAACTACAGGCAGAATCCCATGTTCTATGATTCCACCATGGTTTATAAAAAGTTATGTATCTAGGGGTTGACATAGCCCAGAAATTTGCACTGGCCCACAGGGCCAGTAGTTTTTGAAAGTTACTGGCCCTGCCTGAAAGTTACTGGCCCGACACCGCGCACAGCGTGACCCGCCGCTACGCAGGTGCTTACAAATTTAGGGGGGTCCGGGGGTCATGCCCCCCCGGAAAATTTTAATATGGTGCAATTTGGTGCATTCTGGTGACATGTAGCACTTATTTATACACTTTTCCATTACTGAAAATAGACCATATCAAACTTAAATCTGTTCTAGTCTGTTTCGGATTTTTTGAAGAGAGCACTGCAGTGTAGTAGGTAACACTAGTTAAGAAGTTTTCATGCTGCTTCTAATCACTGCTATTTCACATTTGTTCGTAATCAATAGTTAAGACGTTTTATTTACTTTTCTGCTCTGACTGCCTTGAGGTTCTGCTTTTTGTTACTGTTGCAAAGTTACATTAACTTTTTAGTTACTTTAGTTACTTAATTAAATTAAATAATTGAAAAATTTAATAAAATTAAATTGCTGAGATCATTCAGCTTTTGACTAGATATACTTACTGCTAACATTGTTGTAAAGAAAAACAAAATAAAGTAGTTGACATTATACTGCATTTGAGTCTGAGATTCAGGTATTTGGAGTTGACTTTGATTCTTTGACATTCAGCTTAAAGTTTAGTGCATACAGTTTCATCTTCAATGCATTCATTAAATATCTTGCTGTCCATACTACAAATTCCACCCATTACTCCATCTAACATATTTATATCTATTCCTGCCATGTCTTCCACATTTCTGACATACTTCAGTCTCTCTTCAGTGACTGTGTCGAATTTATGATCATCGCAGTGAAAAACCACCAGGGGGCGCGCTGATATGTGTGTCAGTTTAAATATATCTGCGTAAAATGTAAACCCACTGGCTTGTTCCTTCGTTGTTGCTGTTTAACATTGTTTTGTATTGAATTGTTACATTCAATAAAGTTTGAAAAAAAAAGTAGAGTGAGCGCGTGCCGCGTGGTGCTCGGCAGTGACAGCCGCGCGCAGGCGGGAGAGAAGAAGAGTGATAAAAGGTTTCCCATAGAAACCCTTGAAGTCTGAACACGGGACTAGCAGAAAAAGTAAATTATGAAGACAAGGTAAATCTACACGTTTTTGCAAAATATACTTTATTGAAAAAGGTGAAAAATATATTAACCGTTAGATATTTTAGTGGCCCGAGCGGACAAGTGAAAAATAAAGTCTTGTGGTCCGCACTGCTCGAAAAACAGGACCGGGCCAGCGGACAAATGGCTATGTCGAGCCCTGGTATCAAAGCAAAAATACACCCAAAAAGTAATTATTTATGCCAAAACACAATGCCATTATTGAAAGTTACTTCAGATACTTATTAGTTACTTTCAATCTTATTGACACTTTTCTGTGTGTGGCATGTTTTGTCGGGACTCAAGAATCAACAAGACTCTTTCAACTTCTGCCCGCCAGGTGTGTTAGTGGCTTCATCTTCTCAAAGATTTTAAGGTAATATTTAAAGAAGAATTAGCAAATATAAGACAAATGTTGAAAGTTTTTTGTTTTTTCTTGATTTGAGCCATTTTTGAATGAATGTTAGTCTTTTTGCAGATGGCTTCATCAGGGCTGCATGTAGATCTTTCAGAGGCAAGCTGTCAGAGCTCCAAGGCAGATCTTCAATAAGCACATTTTTCAACTAAGCCAACTGAAAAAGAAAGGGTTGACAACTGATGGATAACTACAAGGATGGAAGTCTGGAGATCATCATTGAAAGCTCATGACTGTTGCTGGGTTATTGAGTATTGTGGATGTTTGTTTGTACTTTTTGGCTAACTTTTTGCAATGTCCTGTTTGGTTAATGAAACTAAAAATAAAAGGTTTTAGTCACTTGAAATGTGTGTGTTTTAATCTCTTAAATTGCCTTAGAGCACACGTGTCAAACTCAAGGCCCGGGGGCCAAATGTGGCCCTCCATGTCATTTTCTGTGGGCCGCGAGAGCATTAAAGTTTTTTAATTCTTAAAATGAAATAAAAAATTGGTGTGTATTTATTCATCTATCTAGGGGGGATCGGACTTGAAATATCGGACTGGGCAACCATACGTTAGGAATTATTCACTGTCAATAACCTGACAGAATCAAATTTAAAAGGATTCATGCTAGAGTAACAAGCAACCGTGTTTATGCAACTGTAATTGTCCCCTTTAAAATTTTATAATAAATAAATAATGACTTATTTGTCATTACATTAAGTTATATGTATAAGTTTTGTCTGGCCCTTTGTAGACAGCCACTATGCTGATGTGGCCCTTTGTGAAAATGAGTTTGACACCCCTGCCTTAGAGGAGGAAAAAAACTTATTTCTAAATATTTATATATATATTTATATATATTTTATATTTTGTGCCTGTAATTACCAAGTTTCCCCATTGTTTTCTATCCGCAAAACAATAGTGATCATTAAGACTTAACATTTTAATCACTTGCTTAATTTTAAGTCTATTGAGCTAATTATTTTTTTATTTTGTTCAGAATTGAAAGCTCTATCATCTGTGGTCACATTTTCTTCTGTCTGGGCCTTAAACATTTTTGGCTTGTGGTCACTACAAACAATAGCTTTGTTCTATGGAAGCGATTATGTAGCATAAATAAAAAGCTAAGTCAAAACCAGAAATGCTTTTTAATTTTCAAAATGAAGCTGCATTTTTTGACTAAAAAATAAAATGAAAAAGCAATCCACCAAAAAGCTTTTTCATTTCTTTCCTCAACACAGCTTATTCTGTCACTTCATTAAAATTAAAATGGTATTTGACATTTCATTTTCCAGACGTTCTCTGGTAAATGTGTAGCATAATTCATTTAGAAATGTCTAATTTGACAATTAAAATGGATTAATAGAAATGCTTTTTAATTTTCAAAATGAAGCTGCGTTTTTTGACTCAAAATTAAAAAGAAAAAGCAATACTTCAAAATGCTTTTTCATTTCCTTCCTCAATACAGCTTATTCTGTCACTTAATTAAAATGATAATGAAAATGGTATTTGACATTTCATTTTCACATATTCTGCAGTCCTTTTTTTCTTCAAACTTGCTGTGATATTAGTGAACATCATTACCAACAATAATCCAGTGAAAGTTTTGCGTCACCTTAAATGAAGCAACTTTAGAAAGAGTTGACAGGACCAGATGTGATTTTACTTGGAGTTTCTTCATTTCTGCTTGATTCCATTCCATGTCATGCTCAACCACCCACAAAACACTCTTGTCGGTGTTGAATCTCACTTTTAGAATCTGTCTGATTGATTATATTTCAGACAAAACACGTTATTGCTGGTAGTTTATTATGGAATGAACAGACATGCAATCCAAATGAATACATTTGTACATCAAATAACGATACAGGGCATGCAATAACTCTCATTTATTTCAGAGTACAGTACATGTCATTTCTATAATGGGTATAAGAGTGACATGGGTGATATCAGCGCTTTATGCCGTCTTTCCAGCTCGCAAGGTGTGTGTACCGTAAACTATGATGTAAACGTGCATGCTAAAAGTCAGTGACGGCTGGCGTGACCGCACTTCCGCAGATGTCAGCTCACCTGACCATGGTTCAAACCTGGATCTTAATAAATCAAACAGCAAATTCACCGCAAAGCTGCAAATAAATGTGTAAATATGTGGGAATTACATCAGTCTTTATTTTGTTCTGGACACCACTGGAAACACAAATTCATATGATGGTTTCTCAGATCGCAGCAGCATTTCCGCCTTCGATCATCGGAGCTTCGCGCTCCGCTATGTGAAGGCAGCTGGCAGTCCGAAGAACAAAAGCTTGTCCGCGGTGCGTCAGGAGGAGGACCGCAGAAGGCGGACATGCTGCTATGTAGTCCTGAGAAGCTGTGGAAACTCATCAGAAGTTCACAACCAACTCAAAGCCGTCTTCTCTGCCGCTAACACAGTCTGCTCCTGGTGCGTGTGTGTGCGTCAGTCAGCAGCCGGACACACAGAGAGAGCAGTGACGTCATCGCCCCGCCTCCCCTCTGCTATTGCTTTTTCTAAATGAATATTGAGACAAGGTGCGCAGGGTGGATGTTAAAATGCAAATGCAATCCCCTCTTTGCATTTTCGTTTTAATTATGACACAGAATAAGCGGTTTTAGGTATAAAATGAAAAGCATTTTGAAATATTGCTTTTTCTTTTTAATTTTGAGTCAAAAAATGCAGCTACATTTTGAAAATTAAAAAGCATTTCTGTTAATTCATTTTAAATGTCAAATTAGACATTTCTAAATGAATTATGCTACACATTTACCATGTACCTTTTTTAAAATGAAATGTCAAATACCATTTTCATTATCATTTTAATTAAGTGACAGAATAAGCTGTATTGAGGAAGGAAATGAAAAAGCATTTCGAAGTATTGCTTTTTCATTTTATTTTTGAGTCAGAAAATGCAGCTTCATTTTGAAAATTAAAAAGCATTTCTGGTTTTGACTTTGCTTTTTATTTATGCTACATAATCGCTTCCATATGTTTCTGCATTATAGGAAAAGAAAACAGCAACGAAAGCAGTCAAAGAGGACGAGATCAAACCACAGCCTGTAAAGTTCGGTAAAGTTAGAAAGATATTCACAGATTCGGACTTCCGGCCTCAATAACTCTTCTAATAAACGTTCAAATGTGCCAGCAAGTATCTAATTCCTTTTGTATTAACCCAGAGAGTGAACTACAAATGCACTTCAAAAGAAAAAAGATCGTTTTTTCACCTTTTGATCAAAATTGTTCTCTTCGGCTGCCTTTACACTGCACAGTTCAAGTGACCCAATTCCGATTTTTTCCTCTCATTTGGCACAGATCGGATATGATCGGTGAACGTGTAAGCAGGACAAAAGTGCATGGATTCCGTTTTTCTCAGATCGGATACAGGCCTCTCTCATATGTGGAAATAAATCGGAAACAAATCGGATACGTGCATT
>CM074501.1:28196989-28261561 GCA_037389245.1 Oryzias sinensis
GGAATTTTCATCAATCGTCTCGTAACTTTTCGGGCACCAACGGCCAGCTACTCTGGACAAAATGTTGGAATTAGAAGTTGTAGATTTTGAACGGCGTGCGCGTGGACAGCTAGCAAAGTGGCGCACTGTTATAACTCCTATGCATTTCATTGGAATACAGTGAAATTTGAATGCATGCATTAATGCCTGAAACTGAATACATTAAAAAAGACTGGAAATGGACATATAAGGAATGTGGGCGTGGTTAGCATAAAACCACTGTTGCTAAGGACAACAAAAAGTTTACTTTATCCGATTCGTCTGAAACTGACGTCAATCTGTTCGTCCTCCCGAGGGGACCAAAACATAAAATGGTTGCAATGGAGATAAAATGAACAGAAAAGCCGCCATTTTGAAAAAAGTGTTTTTTTTTTTACTAACTTATGACGTATAGCTCTCACCAATGGAGGAATGTGTTTTTCTGAGTCAGTTGATGATGGTGCTCGCTATGCTAGCACTTTTAGCTATGTTAGCATATTTAGCATAGTTATCATAATTAGCATTTTAGGTAATGTGTATTTCTGTGTCAGTTAATGATGCTGATCGCTATGCTAGCACTTTTAGCCACCTTTGCATAGCTAGCATAGTTAGCATAATTAGCAGTTTAGGAAATGTGTTTTTCTGAGTTAGTTGATGATGCTGATCGCTATGCTAGCACTTTTAGCCACATTAGCATAGCTAGCATAGCTAGCATAGTTAGCATAGTTAGCGTTTAGGTAATGTGTTTTTCTGTGTCAGTTGATGATGCTGATCGGTATACTAGCACTTTTAGCTATGTTAGCATATTTAGCATAGTTATCATAATTAGCATTTTAGGTAATGTGTATTTCTGAGTCAGTTAATGATGCTGATCGCTATGCTAGCACTTTTAGCCTTATTAGCGTAGCTAGTATAGTTAGCAAAATTAGCATTTTTAAAAATGTGTTTTCCTGAGTCAGGTGATGATAATGATCTCTATGCTAGAACTTTTAGCCACATTAGGATTGTTAGCATAGTTAGCATAATTAGCAAATGCCGTTTTGATTAGCCTTTATCAAAAGTGGGCAGTGAGGGCGGTGAGGGAGGCGGTGGTGCGTAGAGTTGGGCGTGGAAGGCGGGTTGCATCTGGGGGCCATACAACGCCGCTTGCGGCTTTAATTTTATATTTCCCTTTCTATTGAAGTCATGGTATAATTTACCTTTAAAGGATTTGTTTCGGTATTTATCATCTCATTTTTTTCACTAAGTTTTATTTCTCCTATTACTAAATTTGGTAGTTAAATTTAAACATTGGAAGACAATATTGTATTTTTTTTAAATGTATTAAAGCAATTGGAGTTGCTCTGCAGGTTTTTTGAAATTCTTCGGTTGAACATTCAATATCATATTTGCTTTTGAAGTCTCTTTACTGAATAATTTCTACGTTTGAATCGAGAAGAAATCTTGTGGTCAAACCAATCTGATGAAACATTGTCTTCCTATTTGTGATAATTATTCTGTTGTTCCCCAAGGTGGAGCAGTGAGGGGTAAAATTATGACTAAACATCATTTTCCAGTGAAAAAGTACAGTAAATTCCAGGTTATAAAGCGCACCCGTTTACAAACCGCATCCACATATTTTTACGTGTTTAACTAGATTTGTACATACACAAGCCGGGTCAGAGTACAAGCTGCATGTATTAGGCAGCATGAACATCCTGACAAAGCACTTCCTGACTCCCAGAGTGGGTGTGATTCATTAGAACACTGTGAGAGGGGTCAGCCTTGCTTATGGCTCACATGTGTGAGTATACCCACATCTGCCAAACAGCATGGACCACTATTCCGTTCACAAGTTGACCTGTATTCTGTTCACAAGTTCCTCAGTTATGATTTTTTTATTTTATTTTATTTTTTTAGTTTTTTTTAACTTATTGACAATCTAGGTATAATACATAAAATTACAAACAGTAACCATATAATCAACATTATATCCCTCAGTTATGATGAGGAAATTTACATCCGCAATCCCCCATTTCCCATGAGTCTTAGGGGCTAAAGGCGGGGCAAACACCCGGCTCGCCACACTGTTGTACGTGTTTAAGAATGAGCAAGTAGCAACAGTGGATGGAGGGGTGAACGGGAACAGCTTGTGTCGCGGCAGCGTTATGGGAGTAACAGGGCTGGTTAAAAACACACACCAGTAAAATAAAGCAGCGGCGACTGAAAAGCGCGATGCGCGCGTCAGAAGTTTCCTTCCACAACAAACACTGTTGCTCCGCGGACGCCTTTGTGCTCCGCGCTCGCCAAGCGGGCTACTTGTCTCCCCTTCCTATCCAAAAATCTCACACGGCGGCTGTGAGCTTTTCAATGCAAAATTCCGCTCAGTCCTTAGAAACCGTAAAAACGATCACATGGATTTGTGTTTCCAGTCGTGTCCCGACAAAATAAAGGCTGATGTTATTCCAACATATTTACGTGCAGCCAGCCGGGTCACTATGACTCAGAGGTAAATTCACTTCTGAGCATGCGCTGTTCTCTCCGTCACGCAGCTGACCGGCTTTTCCAAACCCGTTGGTGATGGTGGATTTTTTTAACGCTGCTTTTAACTTGAAAGCTTCATCATATTGTAGCGGCGATCACGTGCACGTTGGGTCTAATGGCACCAAAGGATTCTGGAATGCGGCCGGGCATGCATGTTTCTTTTTGTTGAACCATGACTGAAGTGTCTAAGACCTGAAGTGAGGTCCATGCTGTTTGGCTGCTTACAGGTGTGTTAAAATAACATATGACTTGTGCATGGTGTTAAATGGAGAATTCAAACCTTTCACTGAGTCCGTAAGTACATACATGACGCCGGCCAATTAGATCCATAAATTAGCTGCGTCACTAAATGAACCGCAGGGCTGCAAGCGCAGGAAGAAAGTAATGGCTTATAATCAGGAAATTACGGTACCTGTTTGTGAAATTCTGAAATTGTATAGGAAGTTTGGAAATTTCAAAGTCACATCTAAGCAAAAAATCTAATCCACCTACTTTTTTGAAGATGTTTTTGGTAATATGAAACCATATTGAGTCGGGGTTAGCTATAAAGTCTTTGAACCATTTTATTCTAAAGGTTCCAACCATTGATTCAAAATCAGTCATCTTTATACCTCCCAAATTATATTCCTTAATCAGTTGAGATTTTCTGACGTAATGGGTCTTATTTCTCCAAATAAATTTATAAATAATTGAGTAACTTTTTTGACATTCTTTGGGTTAATGTAGAGAGATTTGCATTGGTATATTAATTTTGAAATTCCTTCTGATTTGGAAAACAAATTTCTTCCAAAAATGGTTAAATCTCTGATCAACCAATGATTTAATGATTTCTGCATTTGGTTAATTTTTTCCATCATGGTTTTTTTCTTCTCTTTCTTTTTCATCTCTAATTAATTTAATTCCTAAATATTTCACTTTGTGTTTTACTGGGATTGAAAACATTTTTTTTTCAGACAAGAGTACAGTGGGAGTAAGTCATATTTCTGTAAGTTTAGTCAAAGGCCAGAAGCTTTTGAGAAAATGGAAATAATTTGCAGGGCTTTCGTTACCATGTTTTTGTCTTTTAGAAAAAATACTGTCTCTGTCACGGTGCCTCGGACAGCCCCGCCCTCCTCAGTTCTACTCTGCTCCAGACTCCACCAGCTGTGACCACTTCACTTTATCAACCTGCCTGCTCTTAAGGAGATCCAGCTCAAGAGCCTTGCCTTGCTCTCATGCTATGCCTCTCTGTCTCAGGATTCACTAATACGAAGGTCACCTGTGTGGAAGTCTGCTGTCACTCACCTGCTGCCTTGAAGATCCTCGGAGCCGCTCTGGCGCAGTAGTGCCTTCAGCCTCGCCATGAGCAATGTCCTTGTCTGGACCAACATCATGTTAAAGAATTAATCTAGTCACCTACCCCTGTGATAAACAATCACTTACCAAGCTACTCACCTGCCTGATCATTCTGAGTTCCAGCGTCTGGGTCTGTCTCGCCTGAAAACCATGACAGTATCATCTGCATACTGGCTGAGGCGGAACTCAAAATCAAAAACTTTAATGCCTTGAAAATTAGGGTTGTTCAGAATTAAGTATGCTAGGAGTTGAGTGCATAGAATGAAAATTGTTGGTGACATTGGACATCATTGCCTTATTCCACATGTTACATTTATTCTGGGTGTTAATTCTGAGTTAACAGTAATGTAACTGTAAATTTTAGAATAGAACATTTTTATAATTGAGCAAAAAAAATTTCCAAATCCAAAATGTTCCAGCGTTGGAAATAAAAAGTTATGTACTACAGAATCACAGGCTTTGAAATAGTCAAATATAATGAGACTTTCTGTTTCTAGCATGGACTGATAATCCATCATGTCCATAACTAATTTAACATTATTTTGTATATTTCTTCATTTTATAAAGGCAGGTTGAAAACTATCCACTACTTTGTCTAGAACCAGCTTAATCCTGTTTGCATAAAACAGTGCCAATAGTTTATAATCATTACAGAAGTGTGATGGGCCTCCAATCTAATTTTGTCAAGTCCTTATTTGGTTTAGGGAGTAAGGTTATCAGTCCAGTTTTCGTAGATGGAGTTAGGCAACCTTCCTGGATACAATCTTTGACGTTAACATTAACAGGTTGTGTTTTCCCCCCCCCCCCCCCCCCCCCCTTTGCAAAAAGTTTGAAAATTCATGCAGACTCTTGTGGGTCTTTCCGTTTCCCAAACTGCACATTTCATTGTTGGACGTACTGAACCATCCAAATCTGCGAAGGCCGGATGAGACGGCAAAAATTTGGAGGCACGGACGGGGTGGTTGAGGACGGTTTTCCGGAGTAGTTTGGCCTGGATGAAGGGTTTCTCACGAGTGGACTGATGACACAGGTGCACCCTACAAAGGTAAGCAGAAACCTGTTCCATCAAATTCGTCATTGGGCGTGGCCAAAGGAAGTCTGTGATGTCCACAAAGTGAGTAACTCAGAAAAGTGTAGAGTGTGCATTTGGGAAAAGTACAGTTTTTCACAAAAGTAAAGTTGAAGTGCCCAAAAGAAAAGTCGAAGTCGAAGTTTACAGAATAAAAGTGAAGTTTAAGTTTACAAAATAAAAGAAAGAAATTAGTGATTAATGATCCTTGAGGTGGTGGCTCCAACAGTACTCTGATGGGGGGCTTGTTTACTGGGTTTGAACGATTCCTGGGGAGATGTGGACCCCCAAATTCAGAACTTGAGGTAGTGGCTCCAACAGCTCTCTGACGGGGGGCTGGTTTACTAGGTTTGAAGCCTGGGGAGTTGAGGACCCCTGAATTTCAAAATTGAGTAGGCTCAAGAAACTATAGAATAAAGTTGAGAGACCAAAAATACTGATGAGCGGGGAAAAAAATTGGACAGTCTCAAGAAACAACCTGAGACCAAACTTGAAAGAAATCTGAAGATTGAGCGAAAAAACAAATTGGCCAGTCCCAAGAAACTACAGAAAAGTTGAGAAACCAAACGCGCAAGAAAATCAAAGGATTGAGCGCTCTAGGTTAACGATGGTGTTTAGATAAACATCTGCTGGAAACCTGACGGTGTCAACACAATGCAGGGGTCTGTTGAAGTAGGAGCACAGACCTCTGGATTAGGATATAATATTAATAAACACATAAATATTATAGTTTAATATTAAACTTTATACAATATATGCATTTAGGATATAGTCTTAATAAACACATAAATACTGCAGTAGAATAATAGATAATAATATGCTGGCATTTAAAGCTTGTCGTGCTATATATATAGATTATTGAGGGAGAATTTGACAGGGAAACTCATGATGGTGGTTGGGGCCCAGATGGGCTGGAGAGAAGCATGAGGGTGCAGTTTTAGAAAGATTAAAAATGGTGGTCTCGGCTGGCAGTGTGGTGGCAAAGTGCAGAACATATATGATGAGGTGCACTATTACTGGTCTTTAAAAATTCCTTCTGGATTTCCCCAGCATTCCAGAAATCTGTTAGATAAAGTGTCAAAGAGGGTCACGCAATAAGAAAGTAAAATAAAAAATAAAAAGACCTGGAAGACACAGACAGAAAAGAAATTCTGCTGGGAAAGGAGGAGCAGCTGATGTCTGAACCAACTGCAACAACTTTTTATCCTAAACTGTTTGATGAACTTATCCTCTTTATAAACCTGACGTTGTTGAGGAATTATAAAATATAATAGGAATGTTTTATAATATTGTTTTGTAAGAGAGCAGAGGATTGAGGTTTTGCACAGAGAAGCAGGTGCATCTGTCTGCTGGTGGAGCGGGTGCACAAACGGAGTCTGGATGAGTGTGACAAAAAGACAGACAAGGGGGGGCATGAAAGTTAATACTAGTTACATACTAATGAATTTATTTCATTAGAATGGTTTATTATGTTTAGGGGTTAAGATCTTTAAGTGTGTGTTGTGTATTTTTTGCTTTTGTGTAGAAGTTTTTATTGTATTTTGGAAAGTTTTGGACTGTTGTCCTTTGCTTTGTCTGTGTTTTAACAAACCATTTGTATTTGGGTGTGTGAATTGTGTTTTTCTTTAATTGAAGATGTGTTGACGACATGACTAACGGTATATAAAGATAAGCATGGACTCTGGGGAAAGCAGGAGCTCAGAGTTGATTGGGGAACCAGCATATGCAAAGGCAAATGAAACACAGCAAGGAGGATCTGATGACGTCTGACAGGACAGAGCAGTGAAGAAAGGCATCGCTTCCCTCTGGGGGGGTCAAAAAAACAGAAAAATCAGATGCACTGCAAATCAGGTTCGTCTGGAAACTGCTTATTGAACAGGATGATGGACGTACAGCACACACATACATACTTAAAGAAAAAAAACAGCACTAATTTTAGATGAACAGAAAGCTGGAGTTTTAGAGGTGACTAAATCTCTAACTATGAAACAAGTGATGTCATTTTTGTAGAGCATGGCTATTTGTAAGGAAACTTTTTCTGGAATCACACTGCAAAGAAATGCTGTTAGTTCGCGTCCAACCTTTCCAGACACAAGTTTTGATAAGACTAAAAAATAAATAAAGGAAAAAGCTTTTGAGGTTTGAACAGACAATGCTTTCTGGCCACTGAAGGTGCACCAGAAAAATTCTAATCAGTTCTAGTGTTTGGACACACATACTAGAGTTCAGCAGCCTCTCCTCACAGCTGCAGGTCTGCAGCCTTCAGTTTCCCAGAGTGGTTTGTTTTAAAGTTTCTGCAAATGGTTCAGAGGAGTGTCTGTGCATGCTGGTGTCATTTAACCCTTGTGCTATCTTAGATGACCCCACTCCCAATGTTAAAGTGCCTAGGATAGCACAAGGGTTAACAATGCCAAACTATAACAAATGCATGCACCTGAAAGTGAGAAACGATTGTGGATTAAACGTTTAACCCTTGTGCTATCCAAGGCACTTTAACATTGGGAGTTGGGTCATCTGGACCCATTAGACAGTGCGTTAAACCTTTTTCTTCAATGATTTGTGATCTTCACTGGTGTCCATGGATTACATAAAATCTTTCCACTTTTATCCACCTTTGTCATGGTAGGGAGAACACGTCAATGTAAGGGTGGGGTCATCTAAGATAGCACAAGGGTTACTGTAAGAAGGAAGACAATAAATTGAAAGACGTCAGTAAACAGTTAATTGAGTTGCAGCTGACAGAGGCTTGGCAAAAAGCAAACAAAAATAAAATAAATAAAATTAAATATATAAATACAATTTCTGAGGCTCACAACTAAAGCTTATGGAGAGAAATTAGACTCAGTTGGATTTGTGCGTGCGTAATTCTTGATTTGTGCGTAAATTAGGATTTGTGCATAAATTTGGATTTGTGCCTGATTTGTTACTCACATAATACGTTTTGTGTATAAGTTAAAAAAATATAAAATTAAAAAAATACAAAATGCAATTTACGTATGCACAAATTAAGATTACAACAGCTTGAAACTACTTACACACACACATCTTTAAAAACCACGCACAAATCCCTTGTTACGCACACACGAAGCCAAAGTTACACACGGATCTACCGTGAGACTGTTTTCACGTCTCACAAATTCGTCCGTAAATGCTGCGTTTAAATACCAGTGGAATGCTCGGTCATTAGATTCTTCCTATCAGCCTTCCCTTCTAAACGTATTTCCTTCAGTGGGTGTAGCAGGGCTTAAAAATACTTTAAAGGAAAATAAAAATTATTATCTGAGAATATGACGTTCACTTTTAAACGCTAATATATATATTAAAAGTATATTATTCTCTGAGACACCGAATTGATACAAAATGCATAACAGGGACAACCAGTAGGGGGCACTGTTTCTTTTCTTCCGGAAAAAATCAAAGACAGTCAGACTGAGAGAGTCAGTCACGGTAAGAATGGCGGCCCATCTCGGTGGTCAGCGCCCCGAAGTATGCAGCCTCTATGTTCAACACTAACATCTACTGTCTTCATGTATTGATTGTGTCATTGTCTGGATAAGTTTAGAAGGGAAGGCTGATAGGAAAATTCTAATGACCGAGCATTCCACTGGTATTTAAACGCAGCACTTACGGACGAATTTGTGAGACGTGAAAACAGTCTCACGGTAGATCCGTGTGTAACTTTGGCTTTGTGTGTGCGTAACATGGGATTCGTGCGTGTTTTTTAAAGATGTGTGTGTGTAAGTAGTTTCAAGCTGTTGTAATCTTAATTTGTGCATACGTAAATTGCATTTTGTATTTTTTTAATTTTATATTTTTTTAACTTATACACAAAACGTATTATGTGAGTAACAAATCAGGCACAAATCCAAATTTATGCACAAATCCTAATTTACACACGCACAAAGCAAGAACATGCATACACAAATCCTAATTAACGCACAAATCAAGAATTACGCACGCACAAATCCAACTGAGTCTAATTTCTCTCCATAAAAGCTCAGTAGTTGAATTTGTCTGGTACATTTCCGCCAGGTCCAGCCTGGTTTCCTTTTACAAACTATGACTCACCTATGAACAGGTTTGGTGTTGACGGCTATCATCCGCCCCTCGCCCTGCAGGATTTAGGGGACAGTGACGGGGAAAGGTGGGGTGAGAGGTGGAGGTTTGCAGGGCGGTACACTCAGGGAACTGATGGATGCTGGACTGTGCTATTACTGCGAGGAAAGCGCCCATTGGACTAGAGGCTGTCCATACAAACTTTGACAGCCTTATGGATGGCATGGGTCCAGAGGTGGACCACCCAGGGGCAGAACTCTGAGTAGGTGTGGACACGGGTCTGTTCACCAAATGCCTGCTCACCAAATGCCTGCAATGAACTGGCATCCCAGAAGGCATGGAACCTCTGGAACCCTCGAGAACAATGAGACACAGACTCGGCCATACACCAAGCCCTTAAAAATTAAGGTCAGCAAACAGACTCTGAACAACCACTTTGTATACTCGCCGACGGTACCAGTCCATCTTTTGGGTCGTGACCTGCTGGTGAAGCTGGGAGCCACCTTTCTGTGTAGTCCGGATGGGTCACAGCTCACTCTACCAGATGGAACTATACTCCACTGCTGAGCGGATGAACTCACTCATGAGGCCTAGTATCTGGTTCGTCCAACACCGGTGTCTGGTGGCCTCCATGGCTGCTGCCTGGTACGGTTAAACGCACCTGTCCTGTGGCCTGAGGGCCCAGGTTCGCCTATGCCTCCCGTCGCTGGGGGTGCTCCCGGCCTGGGGTCCCCCCCCCTTCTCCCGGTCTGGCAAGGGGGGATCTGGTTCCCCTTATGACAACACGGTTCACTTCGGCAGCATCCATGTATCTCCACCCCCATGTGCATGTGCACACTGCCACACTGCTCCCTGTCTGCTTCATCTCTCCTCCTAACCCAAAGTGTATTGATGGACAGATGGACCTTTGATGGACCTTTAATGTAATATTTGTCTTTCCAGCAGATCTGGTATAATTGTTACACAACTTAACCCTTGTGCTATCCAAGGCACTTTAACATTGGGAGTGGGGTCATCTAGACCCACTAGACAGTGCGTTAAACCTTTTTTCTTCAATGATTTGTGATCTTCACTGGTGTCCATGGATTACATGAAATCTTTCCACCTTTATCCACCTTTGTCATGGTAGGGAGAACACATCAATGTAAGGGTGGGGTCATCTAAGATAGCACAAGGGTTAAAATAATAACTCATTCAAATCTGTGCTTGTATCCCCCACAACCCCCCCCCCTCACATTCTTCCCCTCTCCCTCCCCACACACACTAAATGTGACAAATGAAAAAAAAAGGAAAAGTGCTTAGACAAATTTACACTCTGGTTTTCGAAGACATACAACCTCTTTTTGTAATAATAAAACCTGTCCAACATAAAAGGCCTTCAGCTCTAATCTGTTTGCTCAGTTGTTGTACAGGACAAGTTAAAAAAAACAAAAAACAAAAGATTAGTCTGCGAGCCTGATACGGCTCGTGAGCCCTGGGGTCCCGACCCCTGTTAGGTCTGTGGCAGAGCTTTTGGAGCAGGAGCAATAAAATACGCCCTCTCCATGGAGGTGAGCTGGCAGGCAGAGAGAGACCCGCTGCGGTATAGGGAGCCAGCCTGCTCGGGCTCCGGAAACTTGTATTTTTTATTTTCATTGACAAAATAATTTTAAATCAGATCCCCTGTTTTTATGTTTTACTCTCAGGTAAACGGGGGACAGCAAGCTTTTAACCTTTCCACTCGCTTAGGTTGGCATGTCCTTTGGGGTCTGTATGACCCCCCAAAAAAAATAAAAAATCCATCCGCTGTTTTACGGAGCGCTTGTGACCCCACGAGGCGTTTCTTGGTGGCCAGCATGAAAACCATTCCCTCCGCTGTTTTACGGGGCGTAAGTGACCCCACCAGGCATTTCTTGGTTATCAGCATAAAAAACATTCACTCCGCTTTTTTACGGAGCGCAAATGACCCCACGACCCATTCAAAGCATGTGCAGCCCTTTCGATCCAATACTCTCTACTATTTCCTTTACCTCCAGATGTGGACACTTCTGAACACGGAAAGGATTAGGTCGAAAGGTGAAGAAAGACCGGTCCCTCCTCCACAGTCAGGTAAAGGAACAGAAAAACAAACAAAAAAGGATGTTTAAAACAGACTTCGCCCAATTAGATGGATGTCTTCCTTTTAAAGTTTGGTTGCTGAAAAAAAAAAAAAAACAGGGCAATGAAAAAAATATGCACCCATTTAATTACAACTCTTTCTAGGATTTTAGAAATAAAGGGGAGGTTTGATATCGGTCTATAGTTGGCCAAGATGCTAGGATCCAAACTGGACTTTTTTTTCAGAAGAGGTTTAACAACTGCATATTTAAAAGACTGTGGCACGTAACCCGTTTCCAGAGAGGCATTTATCATTGTTAATACGGGATCATCAATTAGGGGAAAGGTTTCTTTAAAAAGTCTAGTGGGAATTGGGTCTAACAGACATGTTGAGGATTTGGAGGACGTAATAATTGATGTTATTTCCGCTTGATCCACAGCAGTGAAGCAGTCTAAAGGCCCGTACACACCGGGACGAATTTTGCCGGCGATTTTCGCCGACGTTTAACGCCTCGTGACTAAACAAAGGGCACCAATGTGAGTGTGCACACCGACGCGAAAAAACGCCATGCGTCTAAGCGTCAAAAAAAAAAAACGCCTCGGGTTCGTTTTTTTTTTTCGACGCGTCGCGTCAAAATCTATTTGACCAATGAGAACGGCGCTTTTGCACACGTGTCTGGAGCTTCTGAAGTTGCAGTAAAACACAACTTGGGGGCGCTCAAACACAAAACTGCCTTGCTGAGCACACATACCAGCGAAGAAGATAGACGCCAAGTAGCGTCTACACTGCCGCGACGAAATAATGACGGACATTCTAAAATATCCCCGAACCAAGCACCAGTTGGAGCTACTGGTGCTTGAAATATTCATGTTTTCTTTGTTTGATTCTGACAATCGCGTAAATACTTGCTCTCTTCTTCTGAGTGAAAAGCGACTTTAAGAAGCGTAAAGTTGCGCAGCGCCACCTTGTGTACAGGAGGATTTCTGTTTACATTTAGCGCCATCTAACGTCAGGGAATAAAATTGCATGTTCGCTCGGCTCATCGTCAGCGAAAATCGCCTGGGTGTGAACACAAAAAACATGGCGAAAAACGCTGGCGAATAACGCCTGGCGAATATTCGTCCCGGTGTGTACGGGCTTTAATGTTACAGAGGTTTCTATGGATGCCTCCACTTCTACCACTTCAGCCTGTTCTGGGCTGATTGTAGGAATAACTTGATTTAACTTATGTCTAATATTTGAGATTTTACTATCGAAAAATGTAAGAAAATCATCAGAGCTGAGAGAAACAGGAACATGTGGTTCTACTGAGCTCTGACTGCGAGCTAATTTAGCAATAGTGCTAAAAAGAAATCTTGGATTGTTTCCATTCTCTGATATTAAGGTTGAATAGTACTGCCTTCTAGCTCTACGCAGAGCTTTTTTATAATTTAATAGGCTATGTTTCCAGATATCCAGAGACTGCTCTGAACCGGAGCGGCGCCATTCTCTTTCCAACTTACGGGTTTCTTGTTTAAGAGAAGGAGTTTCAGCGTTAAACCACGGTGCTACTCGGTTTTGTCTGATGAACTTAGGTTTCAAGGGGGCAACAACATCGAGTGTACTCCTGAGGGCTTGTAAGGCATCATTAACAAAGTGGTCATTTATACTAGGACTGATGCTATGGGAGCTGGACTCAGAGTATTTTCCCAGAATATCACTAAGTACTGGCTGAACTGTGTGTTTAAACTCAGACACAGAAGGGTCAGTTAAG
Source organism: Oryzias sinensis (assembly GCA_037389245.1). Lineage (NCBI taxonomy): Eukaryota > Metazoa > Chordata > Actinopteri > Beloniformes > Adrianichthyidae > Oryzias > Oryzias sinensis. The sequence continues at coordinate 28,209,821 of CM074501.1, forward strand.
GTTCTTCTAAGCTGTTTATTCAACAGCAAGGGATTGTATCATTTACAGAGAAATGCTGGTGAGGGGCTGCACGGCGGCGCAGTGGTTAGCGCTCTTGCCTCGCAGCAAGAAGGCCTGCGGTTCAAGTCCCGACTGGGGGACATGAAAAACACTACATCAACGGGGGACCTTTCCGGGGTCTCCGGCTTCCTCCCACCATCCAAAAACATGCTTCATAGGTTATTTGGCAACTCTAAATTGTCCCTAGGTGAGAGTGAATGGGTGTGTGTTTGTGGACATTCTACCCTGCGACAGACTGGCGACCTGTCCAGGCTGTCTCCTGCCTTCGCCCACAAGTGGCCGGGATGGGCTCCGGCAGCCCCGTGACCCCGAAAGGGACAACCGGTTAAGAAAATGAATGAATGAATGCTGGTGAGTCAAAAAAGCCACTGGAATGGAATAGTATATTGAAAGATATTATCAAGGTTATTAAACACATTATAACCCCTTAAGTCCCACCTGTTTTAGCAGTTTTGTGAGCAAATGGACATCGGGTACAGATGCTTTATCTTATAAAGTGTGTTCCAAATTAATATGCAAATTGTATTCAAGTGTCAAAAAAGATGAGATTCTTTGTTTTTCAGATAAACTCATGGAGTTTCAAATAAACACCTGTGATAATGAGTTGGCCAGGGGAGTTCAATTAAAAGAAAAAATACCAGAGGACGTTCCACATTATTAAGACCAACATTTTCAAGCATAATGGGAAAAAAAAAAGTAATCTCGGTAACACTTTATATTAAGATTCCTTAACAAGCTTTGTTAACACATTAACAAGCATTATAATAGAATTTTAGGGTGTCAGTAAGACATTTGTTAGTACAAGAAGTCTAATAAGGTTTATTAAATTACAGTAAACCCTTGTTTTTCGCGGGGGTTACATTCCAAAAAGAACCCGTGATAGGCAAAATCCGTGAAGTAGAAAACTTTTTTTTACAATTAAAAATTCTATTATACATTGAAAAGAAAGAACAAACCATTTTACAGGCTCAAGCATTTGTTTCACAAATCAAAGTACTTTAGAAACGTTTTTTTAACAAATAACTTCTGTACTGTACTGTCAAATAATAATTTGAATCATTAATGTGAACATAAAGCTTCAAATCGCTGAGATTAGCCCCGCCCACCGCAACCCGAGTAATTGGATTAAACGGGAGAAAATTTTAAATGATTATGAAAAAAATACAAAGTACAGGTCGGACAAATAGTGACTCAGGTGTATTTCACTGCTGTTCATACTGAGCCGCTGCATCCTGACTCCGCTATGCAGTGTTTTCTTCTTTTGAAGCCCGCGGTGCAGCTGTGTTTGTTTGGGAGAAGAACATAGTGATAGGCAGTTGTCGCTCTTTTTTCTATGGGTTTAGAGAAACTCGAAATTGCAAGAGGATTTGCACGTACGTGTTGGAAATTTGGCGAGCTGTTTTACGTACGTGTACATATACTGCAACGTTATTGACGCACAGGTAGAGAAGAAGCAGAGTGACTTTTTAGCCAATCAGAATGCAGAACACAATGCACAATGCAAATCCGTGAAGTAGCGAAACCTTGAAAAGTAAACCGTGTTATAGCGAGGGATCACTGTACTTAGTTAACACATTTACAAGCATTATTATTAGGATGTTTTCAAGATGCTAATGATAAATGTATAGGTATTATAGAGGCCTAACTAATTTGTCAGTGTTAATAAGATTGATTAACAACCTTTGTTAACAAATTAAGAAGTATTATTATTGTTTGGGGTTCTAGTAAGACATTAATTAGCATTATAGGTGTCTCACACAAGCCTAAGTGTTAATAAGCTTAATAATTTTTATTAACTAACTTGACAAATTAATAGGCTTTATTAATGTGTAAGATGCTGGTAAGATATTTATTAGAATTATAGATGTCTTGCAAATACCTGAAAGTGTTAATAAGATTCATTTACATTCAATATACAGTGTTACCAAAATCTCTCTGCTGCTGAAAAGCATGAAATAGTTGAATGCCTTATATGAGGTATGAAAACCTTAGCTATTTCATGAAAACTTAAGTGTGATCATCGTACTATGATTTGTGGCTGATTGCTGAGCAGCAAGCACATATTTGAAGCTGCTGGTGTCTCTAGAGTCCCACTAACATCAAGGTGTAGGATCCTCCAGGGGTCTGCAATCTTTGCCACTCAAACGGCCATTTGGATCAGTTTCCCACAGAAATGAAAACACAGTTAGCTGCAACACTGTTGGAATAATTGTACATAAGTTATCTCATATTTACTCTGAACTTTTGAACGCGTGATCATATATTGTAAAGTGTGTGTGTGTGTGTGTGTATTGCTTTTCTGCCACAAACTGGTTCTCAGGAAAAGAGGAGATTTTATGACCAAGCTCAGCTGTCTTGCCTTGACCCGCTTCACCTTTGATTTGCAGGAGACGTGCCCTAAACAACAGAGGTCAACAAGGAAGCTGTATCTCATAGGAGCAGTTGTTTCTGTAAAGATGGTGTTTAGATTAGCTTCCTGACCTGTGTGGGCTGCTTTGTGTTGTTTTCCCCCCACCCCTTAGAAACAGAACTAACACATTTGTACTTAGTGAAAAGCCTCGTTCTTAATAAAAACAAGGAGGCAGACTTTTGTAAACTGGAGAATTGCCTGAGTGCGTTTCCTGTCTGCTCTCTCTCTCTCGAGAAAAGATTTAATGTGAGTCGGAGTCCTTTCTTCCTGCTTACATATAATTCAGAAGTGTTGGTTTAGATCTACATCCAACAAACACCCTTTGGAAAACCCAGTGTTTGCAGTAAATGGCATCATTTCACTTGTTTTTAAAGTTTTCACTGGTTATTCACTTCTCATTCAACCTCATTCAACATGTTCTGTCTTCAGGTCTTTTTTTTCTTTCCATTAACTGAATACAACCCTGACTCGAATCATGAATGAATTCATTCAGTCATTTCCGTTGGCTTCATGAATAAATATCAATGGAAACTAAAGGACATATTCTTCTGTTTTTGGTCAAATGTGTCGATGGCTTTCTGTAGATCAATAAGAAAATTCCAATGCTGGTTATTTTTCAATACAGTTTAATCTCTACAGGATTGATTAAGGCAAATGATGCTGTAGATTTTCCTTGTATGCGGGAGCCATAATGACTGTTGAAAAGCAGATTGTTTTCTCCATAAAGGTTAAGTAATCTGAGATTAAATAATTTCTCTAGAATTTTGAAAAGCTGAGGCAATAAAAATTGGACAGTAATTTATGGGCAGCATCCCTGTTTAAATAAAGGAATTACTTTGGCGTTTCATTTTTAGTGAGGAAACTGCCCACATTTAAATGACAAATTAAGGAGAAATATGTGTAAGTGGTTTGCTATTAGCTTCATAACATTCATAAAGGAACTCTTAGAACCTGGCACTAACAAGGGAGTTATTAATCCAGCCTCAGCATGTTTTCGTCATGGATGGGTTGCAAGCATCACTCTTGAAAGTATATTTCTGATCTTAGCAATATTCACAGATGAAAAAAGGCAGGTTCTACTGCATACCTGAGATATGTGAGCCTTAAATGATAAATCCTGGTCAAAATAAAACCCCAAGGTTTCTAACACCAGCCAGAATTAGGGGCTATGTATGCCATCAGGGGAGACCTCTGTGCAGACAGAAACATCTCCTGAGACTTTAGAATCCAGTATGACCTCAGTTTTTTCGGGTTCAAGAAGGAGAATAATTATGTACTGATGCAGGCGTTCAGTTTCTCTATCTGGTCATTCTGGTCAGGCTTCATGGATAAAAAATACAGCTGCATTATCGTCTGGCATAACAATGAAATTAATGCTGTGTTTCCTGATTATGTTTCCTAGGGGTAGCATATAAAGCGTAAACAGGATCGGTCCCAAGACTGAGCCCTGTGGGACTCCATAGTTAACTCGAGTGTACTGAGAGGAATGGCCATTTACTTTAACGAACTGATACCTATCGGACAGATAGGATTTAAATTACCCCTGGAGAGCAGATCCTCTGATCCTATGTCTGCTCTCTAATCTATGGAGTAAATACTGTGGTGATGGTGTCAAAAAGCGGCACTGGTCCAACAGGACCAGAATAGAAAGTAGTCCCTTTTCTGAGGCTAACTAGTGCAGTTTCCGTACTGTGGTGGGCTTTAAACCCCGACTGAAAGTCTTCAAAGTGGCTATTGTCCTGTAGGTGGCAGTAAAGCTGCTTAAGGCATTGCTTCAGTGAAGCAATATAAATAAAGTTTGATTTGAAGTTTGATTACGGCTCCTGTGCAAGTTGGCAGCACACACACACACACACATTCCCAGGGCGCCACAGACTCAGCAGAGCAGAACCAGGATCCTGTAAGCGTCCAGCGTGAAACCCCCGCGCCCAGCCTCCAGCTGGCCTGTGAGAGACATGCAGCTGTGAATCTTCAGTAGGGATCAAGATATCTGAATTGATTACGTTGATTTGTTTTGGTGAATGTAATAATTGTAGCTGTAATAAATAACAACTAAGAACAACGATGGCTCGGAAATTCGTTTATTCTGATCTCTCTGATTTGGTTTATGAGTTGCGTGTGTGTGTGCTCATTTATTTTTGTTTTTATTTTTTTTACTTTTAATTTAGATAGTTTTCCCATCCTATGGCTGAAACAATTACATAGTAGGGAGTCCTACGTATCAGCTGAATAGGAGCTGGGCAGGGCCATAATGTGCATTTTTACTGCATATTACTACTTATTTAATAATAATATAAATAAAAATATAGAAAAGAAATAAACAACAAGTAAGGCTTATGGCTCTGCTGTGAGGAAAAAAAAGTATTTAGGAATCTCTTCCATTGCAAAGACCAGCCCGGCCATGGGGCCTTGGGCCCATTCTCTTCAAGGTCATCCATTTCACTGTCTCATGTTAACAAGCCGTGTTGGCAGCTCCCTTGCTTTATCTCTTATCATGCAGCTTTGGACGTGAGATTTCCCCCGCTTTGCCTGGGTTCTGCCAAGACAAGATTGTCGAGATGCAGTCTGATACTGGTCGGAAAGACAGCATTGCGGTCTGATCGTCTGAAAGCCGGTGTGGGTACCGGATCAAACAGGCTGCCGGATGTTCTCGACAGTAACACCAGTTGGACAAACTACTTAGCGAGCGATTTTACGTTTAGCGATTTTACTACTGCTTGTCGTGCCATCTAAGGAATTTACGAGAATCGTTTTGGGTTTGAAGAATGACTGCAGTTTTTGTTTGAATATTGTTGAAAGCATTGTGGATCATTTTATTCTTTAACTGTGGAATTATACTCAGCATTCCTGGGATGGAGTTCTGCTTTTGGTATTCTTTAAAATTTAAATGCCATTTCATTTACATAATGTTCTGTGTGGGTGTGGTATCATATAATAGACCAGAAGATACTGTTCTTAATATCCTAATAGTGCAAGGAAAGTTTTATATACAAAAATAAATTGAAGCCCAAACCACTATTTATAACATTTCATAAAAAGCTCTGTTTTTACTTTTAATCACTTCATTAAGTCTGTTTTAAACATCCTTTTTTGTTTGTTTGTCTGTTCCTTTACCTGACTGTGGAGGAGGGACAGGTCTTTCTTCACCCCATTAAGCCTAATCCTTTTGTGTTCCGTCACATCTGGAGGTAAAAGGAAATAGTAAGGAGTATTGGATCGAAAAGGAGCTCGCATGCTTTGAATAGGTGCATATTTTTGTTGTTTTGTTTTAACTCATCATCATCATCATCATCATCATTATCATCATCATCATCATCATCATCATCATCATCATCTCACACGGTAGCGTCAGCTTCCTGCCATTCTGCTGCTCGGTGAAGCCAAGGGTCCCAGCCCACACTAACGCACTAAAGCCCTCCAGCCACGCTACCGCTGTCTTCAACTTTGACTTCCTCCAACATTACCATACCTGGAGAAACAATAAATCATTTTATCGCCAAAATCACTTACCTGTCTTCTTCTGGGTTCCAGCGTCTGGGTCCTCCGCATGGCGTCATGACAGGAAACGAACTGGCCATACTCGGACCCAGCTGACCCAAGGAACTCGCCGTTAAATAACAAGGCATCGCCCTGGGCATAAACGGCCTTCCCCTGGCATCACAGGTTGCTTCATCCAACAGGAGCTTTTCCAGCGTTCGGATGGTTTGACGCAATCATTAATGGATCTGACAGGCCAACTGGCTCCCCCCGCAGCTCCCCTTACTGCTTCCGGTTGCGCCGCTGTTTCCGCCTTTGTTCCCACACCAGAAAACTTCCCGTCTTCTTGATCCAACCTTGCAAGCAGGGCTTCACCCAGCTCTCGCCCTCAAACAGCGTAACCGGTCGGTCAGCGACCATGTTATTGATTTTAGGATCCTGGCGGTGGGGGCGGTTGGACGGACCCGGCGTTACGGGAGTATTCTATCAATCCCTAAATGAAGCCATAAAGGATCACTTGTGTTCACAACCAGAAACTCACTCCTTTGAGGAACACGTCACTGCAGCCCTCCGATCTGACACCGCTTGCGTGAGCGGCAGCATGAAAGACATCCTCCTACACGCAGAACCTCCACTACTCCCATGCAAGGTATTACACCCCACTTTCCATCAGTTCAGGGCCGGCCCTGGTCTTCTGGGGGCCCTAAGCGAAATTTAATTTGTGGGCCCTCTAACTGGGTCAACGGCACCAAAAAACGCTGTTGTTGTAATATAAATGAATATCTCTGTTAATACATTTGTGATTTATTGTTGCTGCGAAGAATTGAATCTGATTTATTGCCTGCATGTTGGATACACATTTAATCAGTGCCGGAACAAATTGTAAATGCAAAGAAATAAAAATGAATAACAAATGTATATAGATATATAAATATATATTTTTTTTATGTAACATTAGGCACTCAACAAATGACATTTAAAATCAACTTTTAAGCATAACTTAACAGAAAATCAAATAGCGATAAAAACAATCCAACATAAAAACAGCTCAATAAGGGGATTTTGGAAAGTCATAGATAACTTCTCCGATGAAAAGAACTACACTGGATCAGAAAGAAAGTGTGGTTGGTCATTAGCTGGACCAACTGGATTTGAGGAAATTACCCACATTGGGTGGAATTTGATTCTCATATTTCATGCCAATGTTGCAGATTTTTAAGACACATTGTATAAAAAGTAAGTCCAGGCTACCTGACCTGCTATGAAAAAACAGCACAGTTTATTTTTAATGGCGCAAACGGGAAAATGCAGAAACGCACTATGTGTTAGCAAAACAATTAAACCATCTGATTATATGATTTAAGCGTTTTTCAGCACCATACCATCATTATTTACTTTTCTCTGTAATAGCGTTTTGGAAAGGTCATGTCCAGGCCTCAGAGGATCTTGGAAACTTAGGATATCCAATTATTTTTCGAGTTTCCGCAGGAAATTAGAACAAACAGGATTGTTTTATGTGCAATCTTCACCTCGGATCGATTAATTGTTGGCGTAAGTGCGCGCTGCGAAGGCAGGATAATGTATGCATCTCGGCTCCAACATCCTCTAAACTTACCTTGTGATTGATGTTGAAGTTCTTCATCTTTTTTCAGCTCCAATGATGGATAAAGTCTCTTTGGCATGAAGTTCTCTTGTAGTTTTTGATCAGGTGTGATAAAATGTACTTTCGTTTTTTACTTTTAACTGTTCCCAAACAAATGCGCTCGTAAATGCACGCACTGTGTATGGCTCAGATGAATAATGTTGACCAATCGTTGCTAAGAGGCGTGTAGCCCTTATTTGGGTTGCCAGATTGGTTCAGGTGTGAAAGGGGGAATCTGCAAAGTGCAGGCAAGTTTCTTTTTTGTTCAAAACACGTTGAGTGGAAATTCTATCAGATGGGTTACCAGATTTGATGTTCTTTATTTCATTTTTTAGCCGCCGGGGCCCCAGTAGTGGCCAGGGGGGCCCTAAATGCGTAATTAGCGTATAGGAAGGCCCCGATATGCATCGTTCATTAAGCTAGCAAACTCCCCAGCAGTTCCCAAGCTCTCCGCAGAAAAGAAAGGCAGCGTTAATAGGGCCGAGAGGGCATGCTTTTTACTGTGGACAATCAGGACTTTCCAGGTACACCAGTGCAGATTCTGTTTACCAAACTCCCCAAGCCCCCCGTAGCAGACAGACCAGCGGCCGAGGTAATATCGAATCTCGCTTAAAAACTTCCTTCAAGTTCACTGTCGTACCATCTCGTTAAGGTCAGGAGGGTAGCAGTGGAAAAACAGCACCTTTATCCTCTAAAGCCACTTTGAATACCTCTGGGTTAACCGCGCTCTTGTATAGATCTTTCAGCGCCTTGCTAATGATGTCGCCAAGGACTTCCTCAATCGATTTGTCAACCGTGTGCCTCGGCGACATCATATTATTCCAAGCCGGGAGAGCAGAAATTCAGATCCGTTAAATCAGGTGCTCCATGACTATCCGAGAATCATCTTTTCGTCAGGCCAAGAAAAATACCATTCACTCCACCACTATATCCTTCTTAGGCTACATTTGAGACAGGCAGCATCGTCCACGATCTCTTCGTCAAACTGGTTGATTACCTGTGGGGATACAGGCACAGATTTGAATCAGTTATTATTTTAACTGTGCTATCTTAGATGACCCCACCCTTACATTGATGTGTTCTCCCTACCATGATAAAGGTGGAATGATTTCATGTAATCCATGGACACCAGTGAAGATCACAAATCATTGAAGAAAAAAGGTTCAGACCACTGTCTAGTGGGTCTAGATGACCCCACTCCCAATGTTAAAGTGCCTAGGATAGCAAAAGGGTTAAACTGTGTAACAGTTATACCAAATCTGCTGGGAAAGGCCGATATTACATCAAGGTTATTCTGACATGAAGATTAGTGGAGATATCTGTCCATCACACTTTGGGTTTAGGAGGAGGAGAGAAAAGCAGACAGGGGAGCAGTGTGGCAGTGTGCACATGCACATGGGGTGGAGATACATGCATGCTGCGAAGTGAACGTGTTGTCATGGGAGACGGTCTCCCTGCCAGGCCGGGAGAAGCGGGAAGGAGCACCCCCAGGCAGGATCGCTCCCAGCGGCAGGGATAAGCGAACTTCCTGGGCCACCTCTGGTCACAGGACAGGTGCCTTAACATTGCCAAGCTTGGCAGCCATGAAGGCCACAGACACGGTGTTGGACGAGAACCAGGTACTAGGCCACGTGGTGAGTTCATCAGCTCAGCAGTGGGGCTGATTCCATCTGGTAGGCAAACTTTGTGACCCATCCGGACTACACAGAAAGGTGGCTCCCAGCTTCACCAGCAGGTCACGACCCAAAAGATGGACTGGTACCGTCGGCGAGTATACAAAGTGGTTGTTCAGAGTCTGTTTGCTGACCTTAATGTTTAAGGGCTTGGTGTATGGCCGAGTCTGTGTCTCATTGTTCTCGAGGGTTCCAGAGGTTCCATGCCTTCTGGGATGCCAGTTCATTGCAGGCATTTGGTGAGCAGGCATTGGTGAACAGACCTGTGTCCACTATAGGGATTCTGCCCTGGGTGGTCCACCTCTGTGGACCCATGCCAAAATATAAGGCTGTCAAAGTTTGTATGGACAGCCTCTCTAGTCAGCAGAGTTCCTCACAGTAATAACTTTTAGTCCAGCATCCATCCAGTTCCTGAGTCATGCCACTGCAAACCTCCGCCTCTCACCCCACCTTTCCAGGTCACTGTCCCCTAAATCCTGCAGGTGGGCGGATGATAGCCGTCAACACCAAACCTGTTCATAGGTGAGTCATAGTTTGTAAAAGGAAACCAGGCTGGACCTGGCGGAAATGTACCAGACAAATTCAACTACTGAGCTTTAGTTGTGAGCCTCAGAAATTGTATTTATATATTTAATTTTATTTATTTTATTTTTGTTTGCTTTTTGCCAAGCCTCTGTCAGCTGCAACTCAATTAACTGTTTACTGACGTCTTTCAATTTATTGTCTTCCTTCTTACAGTAACCCTTGTGCTATCTTAGATGACCCCACCCTTACATTGACGGGTTCTCCCTACCACGACAAAGGTGGATAAAAGTGGAAATATTTTATGTAATCCATGGACACCAGTGAAGATCACAAATCATTGAAGAAAAAAGGTTCAGACCACTGAGTGGGTCCAGATGACCCCACTCCAAATGTTAAAGTGAACGTTTAATCGTTTCTCACTTTCAGGTGCATGCATTTGTTATAGTTTGGCATTGTTAACCCTTGTGCTATCCTAGGCACTTTAACATTGGGAGTGGGGTCATCTAAGATAGCACAAGGGTTAAATGACACCAGCATGCACAGACACTCCTCTGAACCATTTGCAGAAACTTTAAAACAAACCGCTCTGGGAAACTGAAGGCTGCAGACCTGCAGCTGTGAGGAGAGGCTGCTGAACTCTAGTATGTGTGTCCAAACACTAGAACTGATTAGAATTTTTCTGGTGCACCTTCAGTGGCCAGAAAGCATTGTCTGTTCAAACCTCAAAAGCTTTTGCTTTATTTATTATTTTTTATTTAGTCTTGCCGAAACTTTTCGTGTGTCTGGAAAAGTTGGACGTGAACTAACAACATTTCTTTGCAGTATTCCAGAAAAAGTTTCCTTACAAATAGCCATGCTCTACAAAAATAGAGGCAGGGCATAGAAATGAACTGTGGAAAACAAGACTCATGGTGGTCGGGGGGGGGGGGGGGGGTATAACCTCTCCTGGACGGGGACAAAAAAAAAGTAAAGGGGGTTTTGGCACCCTCCACCAGTCGGGGATATAGAGGGTGCCTGAAACGTACAAAACATTTTTTTAGGAACTCAACCCACTTCAATTGCCGGGTGGTGTACCGGGTGTACCTGTGTGGGGTCCATACCAAAGGGGGGTATGCGTTTTTAAAATGACCCCCCTCCTTACCTTTTTTTTTTAATCCATGCTTTTCTTTCCCCTTAAGACAGCACAAGGGTTAAACTGAGAGAGATGAAACACAGCCGTCATTTGACTAGTGGAACTCAAACAGTTACACAGCCTAATTTAGTCCGCTGAACCGACCCTGAACCCGCCCAAACTATGCCTATCCGCCCGAAGCCATTACTACAAATTTAGAGCCAAAACCGCCAAATAGGCTCCGTGCACGTAACTAAGGAGTTCTACTTCCGTCGCCTTGAGTGTGAGGCAGACTATTTCCAGCTTGCGACTGCTATACCAGCGACACGGCAGATTTTGATTGCGAAAGATGGCATATTTCATCCGTTGTCTACAAGGTCTCCCGAAAATCGACATGAACGACATCTACAGGATTGTCGACCAGTGCGTGGTTACATGGGCAAAATATCGTGTTGAAAAAATATAGTGCCGAAATTCCCGGAATGGAAATGTGTCCCGTTGTAAACAAATCTTTGCTGTCACGTATATTTATGCAGCAGCTCGGCTATATAGGAGGCGATCTTCCAAACGGGCTTTTATTAATGTTATGAATATTATGAAGTGCCTGTTCGCTCATCATTTTATATTTAATCCGTGTGGTCAGTGCTTTTTTGTGTGGAAGAAGTACGGAGCTGGAAGAACCCAGTGTTAGGAGAGGCTAACAACACGGGCTAACAACATTAGCCTTTTGATGGACACAAAATCCAGGACAAACCATGTGGGAAACGCTGCAATCTGCAGCTTGGCTGCACGTAAACGTGTGGGAATAATAGCCTTTATTTTGTCGGGGCACAACTAGAAACACAATTCCATGTGATTTTTGAATGACATTAATAAATGCTGCTCTGCTCAGAGAGGTTCACTCGGTCCACTGGCACCGGAGCCCGAACGCAGAGCTCGGGTCTGGTGCCGGGTTCAGACGTCAGTGGGCATGCAATTTTGCAAAACTTTGCAAAAAAAGGGACATTTAGCTTTGTGTCTGACATGTTTGTTTTGAATATGAAATTTTCCCTACTAACGTACTGTAACGTAACATCTTACTTAGTTGACCCAGCATGAAAGTTTGGTGCACCCACCTTCTTAACCACCTTGCATTTTACTCAGTGCTTTTCCATGGTAACTTTCGTTTTTAATCACCGTCAATATCACCATTTAGGCTTGAAAATGATTAACTTACAAACTGGTAAACATGAAGTCCTTTATTTGAAACACAATTCTACAATTCTACAAATTACATGAAAACGTTTGTGTTTACAGATCCACTCCAATGAAAAAAGTTTTGGTTTTTTTTGTTACATTATTTATATTGAATTTTCCATGGGAAAAAAACAGTTTACTTTTCACTCGATTGAGCCATTACAATAATTGCAACTTTCTTTAACGGTATTGAAGTAATGCCTTCTCTTCACAGTCTTATGAACCCCACCCCACCCCAAGAACAAGAGTGACTCTCCTTAAACATTGACCTAAATATAAGTATGATTATAAACTGAACTTCAAAGTAAAATCAGAAGTCTGTTATACCATCCAAGAAATGATGAACATTCTATTCTAAAGGGTCCATATACTTAACATGTATGAATGGTTGCAATTTATTTTTAAATTCTTCTTCTTTTTAAAATGTATCAAATTCTTTCTAAAGTGACACCTGACAACATCTGCTGGGACCATTGGGTTAAGATTAGACTGTAAGTGTTTTTCCAATGTTTGGAAAAAAACAAATGTTTGCAGATTCAAACTGAGATTTTTAAACGCCCTTTCCCCTTTGTTGTAGTTGTGTATTTTTGGAAATATATTTTGCAACAATGGTTGTCTCAATGGGCTTTATACCGATAATTGTATAGTAAACATGATATCATAAGGAACATGAAGTCATTGAATTCATTAGGTAAATTCTAAACTAAACAAAATAAACAGAAGAAATATCTCCATGAAGACTCTCATTCATCCAGGTTGATTCGAATTGACAAAGCCTTTTGGATAAGAGGTGAATTGTCTTCAACTTTAAAAATCAAGACTAGATGACAACCTTAAACCAACTACTATAAATAAACAGACTAAACTAAACTGGGCATCCCTTCCCTTGGTACGGAAAAAAACCTTAAAAAACGGATTCCGGTAAAAACAAGAAGAAACCTCAGGGGTGTCCAGATGAAGGAGGTATCCACCCCAGTACAGACAGGAGATGTATCACAACTCTTAGAAAAGAATTAACTTTTCTAACTACATGTTTAAATAGTCCAACAGATGGGCTTCATACAGACGAAGTTGGGGGGACGGCTGGGAGCGCGGGACGAGCCTGAAGCAGAATCCACAGCCAAAGAAAGGAGCAGGATCAGAGACGAGCCAGATGAGGTACACGGTCAGGTACAGAGGCACAGATGAGCCAGATGTGAGGTCTAACTGCTCTAGCCTGGCCTCCAAGTGTAATACAAGACTACACTTAACACACCTACCACTATCCTCACTAACCATGTCGCACATGGGGCAGTAAAGGGGGAGAGAAATAAGAAGAGGTGATGAGGGCAAAACGGTAGCCAATATATCTGGATGTTGAGCTGTCAAACATAAGGCTGCGCAGTAGAATTGCATCAGTCACATCTCCAAACAATCAAAGGAAGTAGCAGGCAGAAAGCTTAGCGGAGAGCCCTGACTCAATCATCACAAGACAAGCCTCTATGATCCAAACACACACCAAACCAAACATTGCACAGGAGTCATCAACCTCTCCCCCTTCCACACTCACGGCGCAACAAAAAGAAACAAACATAACAGTAAGAATAAACTAAGGTGGAACAACAAAACTGCAATATGAAAAGAAATATGGGCAAACAGAAACGCTCCTGCTGAGCCTTAATTAGATCGAAACAACGCGTCCCACAATTCCTTGCTGCTAACAGACCTAAAATGGACATAACCGCCACTTCAATATTACTTTAAAAAAAAAAAAAAAACTTTATTGTACAAAACGAAAGTACAATAAAGAACACAAATTTACAAATTAAACTTCAGATATGCCAGGGGAGCATTCTTTTGTTCAAATCCTCAAAATCGGATTTCTTTATTACATTTCTTTAATTTTATCAAAGCAATGAAACATAATTCATTGATATTGTTATCCCCGCCTTCAGCCCCTAAGGCTCATGGGAAGTGGGGAGTTTCGGGGTGAAACCTTGAGTGAGAATGTTGTGAATTGAAGTGAGTTCCATGCTGTTTTGACTGTGCAACCATTTGGATAAGCGGGCTTGACGCTTATAAAGGAATTTTGGTGCACTTCATGTTTATGACTATTTGAGCTATCTGGGTATGTGCACTGTTACGGACACGGACAGCTCTTCAATGAAGCAACTAGGCTAGCAGTTGGGTGATAACTCCCCGCTAAAGTGACTTCCCGGCTGGGTCATTACGACATTGTAATGAAGTCAAACGTGCATAACAGAGCAGTCACATGACGTGTCGTCCTCCGCTGAATGCACTGCAGAGCAAATACATGTTTAATCGTTAATAATGCTCATTATGTGTTAGAAGCAACTTAGTCATTTTGATAGCAGGCTAATATAGCGAATATAGATACACATTGCATGTGTTGCCTTCATTATAAGGCTTAAATAGGGCTTTTAATATTTTGCCGCTCCAGACATATTACAGTAACATCCAGTCTATTTAAAAACCCAGCAACAACAAAGAGTTTCATTACAGTTCTGAATTGATACAGAATACAGAATTTAAAAAAAAGCCTCTTGGATAAGAGGTGAAACGTCTTCCAACTTTAAAAACAAAGTCCAGATGACAGCACCTAAACCTACTACTATGATGGAATCAACCTGGATGAATGAGTCTTCATAGACATTGTGACTATGGAAAACAAAAGAACAGTCCTACCGTTGGGGAGTAACGTGTATTTTGAATATATACATATATATACATATATATGAATGTTTTTTTTTCACGCGTTTATTTATGTTGTGGACTGTTTACCTGATGCATGGTAGACACGCCCCAAGGTTGTTTAATGGGGTTGGAACAGGAGTAAAGGAAGAAGGAGGAAGGTGAAAGACGCACTGAGAGCTGCCGCCGTGCTCTTCTCCCATGACTAAGACTCCTCAAATATTCATCATTCCTTGCCGGCTGGAATTATCCAACCTAACTTGTTGTGGCATCCAGTTCAGTGATGGGGGAGCCGAAAGCCGGGGTTTTTTTCAAGTGGCAAAGAGGAGTGACATGCACGTTCCCAGGCATGGGCGCATCCCAAATAAACTGAACCAAGTGACCAGCTGGTGAGATCGAAAAAAAAAATTTATGGGGGGGGGGGGGGGGTACCCAATTATATATATCTGTGGTTGTTCAAAGTCTGGGAAAAAAAGAGAGGGAAAGAAACTTGGGATGTACGAAAATAAAAAATAAAAATGATCTAAACTAGACTGATTACTTACAGAAACAGAACACAGTCTATGGAAACCTGCTGCTATTATTGCATGTCTTTTCTTTATGGTCACATTCAAGTTCTGGAGAAAAAAATGACCACGTTCTGTGAATTTTAATGTCATATTGGACATTATGATCGACTGAAATTTTATCATTCTGACAGGGAAAGGTTTACTTCTGTGTGGATTCTCATGTGATAAGTTAGGCTGCTTGCATGAGAAAAACTTCTACCACATTCTTCACAGGAAAAAGGCTTTTCTCCTGTGTGGATTCTCATGTGATTAGTTAGGCTGCTTGCTTGAGAGAAACTTCTACCGCATTTTTCACAGGAAAAAGGCTTTTCTCCTGTGTGGATTCTCATGTGAATAGTAAGACTGTTTGCATGAGAAAAACTTCTACCACATACTTCACAGGTAAAAGGCTTTTCTCCTGTGTGGATTCTCATGTGAACTGATAGTTTGCTTGAACGTCTAAAACGTCTACCACATTCTTTACAGGGAAAAGGCTTTTCTCCTGTGTGGATTCTCATGTGATCCGTTAGGCTGCATGAAAGACTGAAACTTTTACCACAATCTTTACAGGAAAAGGGCTTTTCTCCTGTGTGGATTCTCATGTGACTTATTAGGCTGTCTGCTCGAGAGAAACTTCTACCACATTCTTTACAGGAAAAAGGTTTTTCTCCTGTGTGGATTCTCATATGAAGAGAAAGTTTCCCTATCCGTGTGAAACTTTTACCACATTCTTGACAGAAAA
The DNA here is from genome assembly GCA_037389245.1 of Oryzias sinensis. Taxonomy (NCBI): domain Eukaryota; kingdom Metazoa; phylum Chordata; class Actinopteri; order Beloniformes; family Adrianichthyidae; genus Oryzias; species Oryzias sinensis. The sequence continues at coordinate 28,225,936 of CM074501.1, forward strand.
AAGACTGTTCTCCTGTATGGATTCTCATGTGATCAGTTAGGCTGTCAGATCGAGAGAAACTTCTACCACATTCTTTACAGGAAAAAGGCTTTTCTCCTGTGTGGATTTTCATGTGAACAGATAAACTGTCTGAACGTGTAAAACATCTACCCCATTCTTTACACGAAAAAAGATTTTCTCCTGTGTGGATTCTCATGTGACATCTTAATTGGTAAGCTGTAGTAAAAGTTTTTTCACATTCTTCACAACAATGCTCTTTTACTGTTTTTGTTCTGCAATGTTTCTTCATTCGAGTCTTTTTCTTTTCTTTACCATGCTGGTTTCCTTCTCCATTCTGATCAGTTACATTTAAGCTCTGAGTTAGGAGATGCTGACAGTTCAGGTCTTCATTTTTCTCATAAGTAGGAGTTAGGATCAAGATATCTGTCTCTTGATTCATATCCAGCTGCTCGACGTCCTGGCTGCTGCAGAGCTCCTCCTGTGGCCCTTTAATCTGTGGAGGTTCTGAGTTCTCCAGCTTCACACTGGAGTTCCTCTCTTGCTTCCTCAGAAAATAGTGGGGGAGAACTGCAGGGACAAAGATTCACAATAACTTGTTCAGGCACGTTTAAGGACAATACAAAGGTAGCATGATATGATTTTGTTCATTAATCCATGCTCATCAACATCAAATGGAAATAACAGACCAAAACCTTTATCTGCCCAAATAACCCAGAGACTGAAAGTTCAGAGTGATCCTTGTTTTTTTCACTGAGAACAAGTGAAATGTTAGATTATACAAAGTGGTTAAAAGAAGATGTGATGTGTCCAAAGCTACAAAACAAAACATTTTAAGAATTTCAAAAAGTTTTTATTTAAACAGTATTTTTTCCCCTTCAAAAGTCTTCTATCTCAATCTTGCGGCCCGCGGGCTATTTGCGGCCCCCGCCTTAATATGAGAGTTTAATGTTAATGTGTCCCGGCAGTTTGTATAAATGACACATTTTCAGTGTTGTGCACGGAGCTGACAAACCAACCAATCACAGTGGGGTATATGACTCTTGGGGGCGGGACGTTGACCGGACTTGAAAGCAGGGGAACATTTAAGGCAGGACACCTGACAACACATAAAGGAGGTTCTTACTTTCCTTTTTAAAACGTATTTATTCGCACGTAATTTTCTAAATACATGCAGTCCGTGCTGAACTTTTCTCTAGGCCGCACAGACCCGGAGGGTTAAGGTTATGGTTACGATTAGGCGCGCGGCGGTGTATTACCCCGACCATTCGGTTCTCGTGTGCTGATGTTACAGCAGCGCGCGAAATTCGCCAACATTTAACGCCTCGTGACTAAACAAAGGGCACCAATATGAGTGTGCATAGTGACGCGAAAAACGGCACACGTAAAAGCATCATTTAAAAAAAATAACGCCTCTGGTTTGTTTTTTTGGTTGGACGCGCTACGTCAAAAACTATACGACCAATGAGAATGGCGCTTTTGATCAATGGAGCTTCTGAAGTTACAGTAAAACACAACTTGGTGGAGCTCAAACACTAAACTGCCTTTCTGAGCACACATACCAGCAAAGAAGATAGACGCCAAGTAGCATCTACACTGCCGCGAAGAAATAATGACGGACATTCTAAAATATCCCCGAAAACGCTCATGATACATTTTCAGCTCTTGTACCAGTCGATAAAACTCCCCATGTTCTTCTCTTCTCGTAACTATGGGATGTACCCAAAACCGGCGTCTTTTCCGGCGTCTTTCATCATTCAACAGAACAATAATTTCTTCATCGCTGGAACTGGAGCTGGAGCTACTGGTGCTGGAAATATTCATGTTTTCTTTGTTTGATTCTGACGAGCGCGTAAATTCTTGCTCTCTTCTTCTGAGTGAAAAGCGACTTTAAGAAGCGTAAAGTTGCGCAGCACCACCTTGTGTACAGGAGGATTTCTGTTTTACATTAAGCGCCATCTAATGTCAGGGAATGAAATTGCATGTTCACTCGGCTCATCGTCAGCGAAAATCGCCTGGGTGTGAACACAAAAAACGTGTTGAAAAACGATGCCGAATATTCGTCCCGGTGTGTAAGGCCCTTAAGGACTAGACAAGAGGAGCAGAGTTCAGAAGAATCAATGGATGGAGGTTACAGAACTGTAGAATTGGAGTGTTCTTTTGTGTTTAATACTTAAATAACAGTGTTAACTGAACTGTGTTAATAAGGATGTTTAAATGAGAAAACAGCAGATATAGAAGACTAAATAAACAGAAATGTATTACTGATTTATTTACTTTTTTTTTTTTTTTTTTTTTTTTTTAGTTTTTATTTTAGTTTTTATTTGAATTAGAGTTTTATACGTACTTTTTGTACAGAAAATGGTTAATAATATAGTATAGTTAATAGTATAGTGGATGTTCCATACAAATTTATTGGCTCTCAGACACAAGTTGCGTTTGTGTTTGCGTTGATGTTGGTAAATGTCGTATACTTGTATAGCGCTTTTCTACCTACAAGGAAGCGTTTTACAGTCACTGACCCATTCACCTAGTCACACACATTCACACACTGGTCGCCGCTTCGCTGCCAAACACAGGCGCCCGCCTACCAGCAGAGGCAAGGTGGGGTTCAGTGTCTTGCCCAAGGACACTTCGACTCATGGGCATGCAAGGCGGGAATCGAACCTGTAATCTTACGATCATGGGTCGACCGCCTTACACCGCTGCACCATGGCCGTGCGGCCCTCCCTCAGCTGGACCTTGCCTTCTGTGGCCCCCAGGTAAATTGAGTTTGAGACCCCCTAAATTTATCTCTTTATTAAAAAACTTTTGCTTTTCTTTCAAAAATAGGAACATAACTACCACTCAATGACATCGGTATTTGCCTGTCACCTATATTATCGCGAAAATATAGGAATATACATAACATGGTATCTTTACTGAAAAATTGTTTTACATTTCATTCAAATATATAACCATTTCTAAGTGGTCCAAAACTTTAGAACAGTAGTGTATATTCTTAGTTTTTTTTTTATGGTTTGTAAACTTTTCTTGTTTTTTTGTCCTTTTTTTTTTACGTTTTACTGACAATGATGCGATCCGCGACCCTGTCTGTGACACAATCCCCTAGCACTATGGAATTTCATCGCTGCCATAAATTGAACGAGCGCAAAGACAACTGAGCGAGTGTATACAGGTACTGAGTGGGCAAACCTTACAACCGGGCAGGCGCAATTTTAACTGATCGACCCTGCATTTTACAACTCCATGCCTGCAATCCTAACTGAACGGCGATCCTGCGCGCTCACGTTCCCTTTGCACGCTCGCCTGGGGTTGCGCACAGATTTTAGAAGGCGTTTTTGTCACTAGGAGGCAGTATCTTTTCTGGTTATTCGATTGGCCAAAACTTGCATGTCAAATCCGGCAAGGCAGCAGGGCAGAACTTTCATTTTTTAGATCAGGGGGTGGCTAACAGGCGGCTCTTGAGCTGCATGTGGCTCTCTGCCTTTTATCATATTTTCTATATACACCTTACTTTCACAACCATAAGGGGCATTTAAAATTCTTAAATTTTCTCCAAAATGTACAGACCGGCCCTAATGTATTGTGTGACTTCAGTAAAGAGAACCTAGGAGAGAACAGCATGAGAACGGTATGGAGAGAGGCGAGGACGTGAAAGAAGATCCCCCCCACCCGCCCGCCCACCCAGTACAAGGGTGCAGGTATGTGCATTAGGGTTGCATCAGTGGTTTACAAGTTATCAGAATCAAAAAGAATGAAAAGCTGCTGTGTTAAAACAAATAATTTTTTCTGAATTTCTGTCGATACCATCGTCCATCGTGATGGATGAGTGACACCACGATGGAGAGACACCATCGTGACGCCACGCCCCTGCCACGCTGCGAGTCGACACCATAAGCCGCGGTTACATGTGCAAAATATCTTGATCGGATCAATGGTCGGATTAGAATTCGACCATGTACATGGGCCCAGAAAAATGTTTTCAGAATATAACAAACGTTCACATGGGTCACACTTTCGGTCGGAATAAATCATTCGCACATGCGCAGTAGGGTTTGAAAAACCGGAAGAGGATATCAGTTCCGCCGAGCGGCAAAATACATAGAATTGTCAGCTCGGTAATATACGAGACGATCTTCTAGACGTGCTTTTAATAATGTTACGGTTATTATGAAGCGCCTGTTCGCTCATCATGTTATTTTTAATCCAAGCGGTCAGTGCTTTTTCTGTTGAATAACGGAACCGGGAAAGAAGCCAGGATTAGCAGTATGCTAACACGGGCTAACAACATTAACTTTGGGTGGTGCTGCAATCTGCATCACCTCAAGCTCACACCGCCCCACAGCCTCTGTATGAGCTGGAGACATGTTCTCCTGCTGCTCGTTCACATTGAGCTGCGGGACTGATGGCAGTCTGATGGCTCCCACACGTAACAAGCATCCGCCCCTCATCCACAAAACGTACAGTATTAAATCCGATTGCTCTGCACAGACACGATTTGCTCCATCCACCGGCGCAACGGGGACGAAGCGCTCCTCCCTGGAGCCGCCCTGGCCAGGGATGTCGGAGAAGATAGGAAGGGGAGACAAGCTGAGGCGCGCGCTTTTCAGTCGCCGCTGCTTTATTTCACTCGTGTGATTTTTAACCAGCCCCGTTAATACCATAATGCTGCCGCGACACAAGCGGAAGGAGAGCTGCTCTCGTTCGCTCCTCCTACCACTGCTGCTCCTTGCTCATTCTTAAACACGTACAACAGTGTGGTGAGCCGGGGATTAGACCTGCCTTTAGCCCCTAAGACTCATGGGAAATGGGGAAACGCGGATGTAAATTTCCTCATCATAACTGAAGGATGTATTGTTGGTTATATGGTTACTGTTTGTAATTTTATGTATGATACCTAGATTGTCAATAAGTAAAAAAAACTATTTAAAAAAAACGTAACTGAGGAACTTGTGAACAGAATTGAGCTGCATGCTGTTTGGCAGATGTGGGTGTGTTCAAACATATGAGCTGACGCAATGCTGACTCCTGCCACAGTGTGGTTAAAAATTGCAAACAGTCTGGGAGTCAGGACATGCTTTGTTAGGCTGACGATGTTGCTTAATGCATGCGGAAAACAGAAGTTCAATACGTGGCTTGTAATCTATGGAAGCGATTATGTAGCATAAATAAAAAGCTAAGTCAAAACCAGAAATGCTTTTTAATTTTCAAAATGAAGCTGCATTTTTTGACTCAAAAATAAAATGAAAAAGCAATCCAATATTGAAAAAGCAATATTTCAAAATGCTTTTTCATTTTATATGTGGGAATTGCATCAGTATTTATTTTGTTCTGGACACAAATTCATATGATGGTTTCTCAGATCGCAGCAGCATTTCCGCCATCGATCATCGGAGCTTCGCGCTCCGCTATGCGAAGGCAGCTGGCGGTCCGAAGAACAAAAGCTTGTCCGCGGTCCGTCCGGAGGAGGACCGCAGAAGGCGGACATGCAGCTATGTTGTCCTGAGAAGCTGTGGAAACTCATCAGAAGTTCACAACCAACACAAAACAGTCTTCTCTGCTGCTAACACAGTCTGCTCCTGGTGCGTGTGTGTCGCTCAGCGGCCGGACACACAGAGAAAGCAGTGACGTCATCGCCCCGCCTCCCCTCTGCTAATGCTTTTTCGAAATGAATATTGCGACAAGGTGCGCGGGGTGGATGTTAAAATGCAAATGCAATCCCCTCTTTGCATTTTCGTTTTAATTTTGACACAGAATAAGCGGTTTTAAGTATAAAATGAAAAAGCATTTTGAAGTATTGCTTTTTCTTTTTAATTTTCAGTCAAAAAAATGCAGCTTCATTTTGAAAATTAAAAAAGCATTTCTGTTAATCCATTTTAAATGTCAAATTAGACATTTCTATATGAATTTTGGTACACATTTACCAGAGAACGTCTTGAAAATGAAATGTCAAATACCATTTTCATTTTAATTTTAATTAAGTGACAGAATAAGCTGTGTTGAGGAAAGAAATGAAAAAGCATTTTGGTGGATTGCTTTTTCATTTTATTTTTGAGTCAAAAAATGCAGCTTCATTTTGAAAATTAAAAAGCATTTCTGGTTTTGACTTTGCTTTTTAATTAAGCTACAAAATCGCTTCCATAGTAATCAGGTGCGGTCCATAACCCGGAAATTATGGTACTCTGCTCATGCACTTCATTAGTAAGTCAGGTGGACCGGTGGGGCGAGCGACTGCATCTGAGCAGAGCAGACGGACTCATAACATTGAGAGGGAGGATGATTTGTTTCCGTCCCGCAGCTCTACGTGAACGAGCTACCAAACTCAGGAGAATCGAATGTACCGGTAAAAGTGTGTGTATATAAGCTGCTTTAACCCAAGCAAATTCATAGTGCTTTTATTTTAGTTACTTAAAATATATCAAAGGGAACAGTCAACATTGTCTGATTTTCACAACAAAATATTTTTCAGTATAAGAAAAAAGATGGAATGAATGTGACTTGACCAATAATATTCTAAAAGTATGATAGAGAAAATAAAGTGCTCCTTATTTTTAATATTGCTTAATGTAGCTTCTCCAGTATTTTTGAACTGCTCAGGAGACTAAACAGTGCTTCAAAAATAAAGGGAAAAAACAAAAGACTAATTCTTTCCAGAAAGTGTGTAAAGTGTGATGATAAGATGGGGCTGGGTGAAAAATTGATTGAATTAATTAATTTGAATTTTCTGTTACGGGCGATATCAAAAATAACTAAATCGAGTTTTTGTGTAATGGCACATTTTTGGCTCCCCAGAGCTTCCATAGCGTTAGTTTCACATGGTGGTATGGCAAGCGACAAACAACAACATCATTGCACACACGAAACAGCAAGACACAACATGGCTACCGAGAGTGGGAGTGGGAAGTTTGTTCCCAAGAAAGGAATGAAATCATCTGTTGTTGGGAACTGGTATGGGTTTACTGCGACAGACGTGGAGGAAGAGACCCAAAGCTGCAACATTTGCCTAAAGCCCATAGCAAACAAAGGCTCTCACTCACTCTAGCGTGGCACGCGCTCAGTCGTCTTACACATGCAGCGCTCAAGAACACATACACATTCTACAACACCTACATAGTTAGGTCATTAGTTAGATAGTTGTTACTGTTATTTGTTAATAAAAAATACTGCGTTGTAATTTTTACTTGTACCGGTATTCATTTGCGACGCTGCCACCAGAGGATTATTTGTTCGCCGGGATGTTGACCGTGACTCCTGCTGCTTCATCATCTTCTCCGTGGAGGAGACAGGGTTTCTTAATTTTATTAAAACCTTAGACACCAGGGGGGTATTCCAGGAAGCATGTTTAAACTAGCCTGACTTTAAGCCTGAACTCTGGCTGAAATCCGCCTGAACTTGCTTACTCTGGGTATGTCGGTTCCAAAAGACCGGATATGAGTTGGCGTAATTACGCTCGACTTGGTAACCCTGGGTTAACGCACGGTACATAAAGACATTCTCAATAGATCGCTGATTTCTGGAGTAACCATGGAAACGCGTGGAGAGAAAAAAAAGAAAACGCACTTGAGACGGAAGTGAGACGGAGTCTGAGATTTTAATGACGGCGGATAAAGATTATAAGTCCATCAAAAAAGTAACACGGCTGCACCATCAAAAAAAAGAGTTTTTGCTATGAGAAAAATAACAAAGTGAACGCACGAGTTTCTGATCTTGTCTCCATTTTCCTTGTTACGCATGTGTGCGTGTGTGTGTGTATGTATATAACTTCAAACTTAAATAAATTTCTTCTATTAGTAATAAATAATTTAGTTAAATTTATTCAAACTCAATAAGTGTTTATACAACTCAAATTTACGTATTATCTAACTAAATGTCACATTACTCCATTAATCTTTTTTCAATCTTAATTACTTACATTTCTTGAACTTTCATATGTCTAAGTTTGAGCCGGCAAATATGCTAATTTTTATAACACAAAAAAGAACGAAAAAAAATGCTTGGAGTGCAAAAATTCATTAACGAATTTTCCATCACTGTCATAACAGTACTCGGCGGTAGGGGTGCTATATCAACTCATCATCCTCTCCTTCACTCTCACTCATGGTGCAGAGACTTAAGCATAGTAGGACAAAATAACAGTAAAACAGCCATACAACTAAACACATTTTGTAAAAAACCGACACTTAAACCCAAATCTTTCCAGACAGGCAAAGGGAATGATATCCCAGAATCCCTTGCGGTGCCGATCTAACGGCAGCATCAAAGTTACACCTACTTAATTGAATTAAATTGAATGAAAGGAAAATAATTGTCTGAAAACTACGTGTTATTTTTAAGGTGACCTAACAAAAAAATTATTTATCTTAACTGAAGCAAATAATTAAGTAAGATCAAAGTAAAAAAGTTTATCTTTCCAACATCCATATGTGGTCTTATCACCCTCTCATGGTGGAAAAAGTATTATCTGAGATTTTTCATCCACTAAATCATCTTCAAATGGACATGCCATGCTGCTTCACCTCTCTGTAAACAAACTAAGCTTCAACTAAACCTGCTCCGGACCAGGTTATGTTCAGAGCATGAGTTCCCATGGTAACTTGACCTACCCTGAGACATACCACCATTTCTGGAACCAAAAGCTGAGGTTATCAACTTCCTTAGCCCCAAACTTATCGTGGGAGCTAGCATAACCTGCTTTCTGGAATACCCCCCAGATATGAGCTGTATTGTTTATCCTTTTGTAAATGGTGCTACTGTCAAGGTGAATGTTTGTCTCCTTTTAGTCTAGACCAGGGGTCGGCAACCTTTTTTACTCAAAGAGCCATTTGGGAACGCCCCTAATAAAAAAAAAAGCCCCTGGAGCCACAACCCGTTTTGACATCAATATATATATCATGCATGTGTATATTATTCAAAGGGGCTCATTTACGTCGATCGTGATCTACCGGTCGATCTTCAATGACATGAGTGTAGATCGCGGGCCAGAAAAAAAAAAAAAAAAAAGCACTTCTTTAAAATCCACCAGCCAATCAAAATCCTTACTGAGAAGTATGGGACTTGATTGACATGTAGATTGTCCGATTGGCCAAAAATCATGTTTCCATGTTTGGGTTTATAAAATCATCACAGGGAAAGTCTCTGCTTCAACTCCCGCAGGGAAAGCTGCGCCTCAATCTGACGCCCGTGTTTGCATCTCTCTGACAGAGTTTAAAGCCAAAGCCCCTTCTCCGCCTCTTTACCTGCTTTTCCTCTCTACCTGTTCACCTGTTCACATCCTCTGCAGCTGATATTTGTTTCCCCTGCGCTCCTCAGTGTATTCTACAAAGAGAGCGCAAAATACGGTAGTCAGGGCGCTCCAGCGCCGCACAAGGATGAAAGAGCCGGACGCAGGTTATAGCGGGGATAGAGCAGGTTAAGCAAATGAATGGAAGAAGGCGGCCCGCTGAAGAAATATTCAATATTGTACACATTTTATTATTAGTCTGAACTATCTTTTATTTAGATAAAATATTTTATTTATCAGTCCAGTACCAAAAAAAACATCAACAAAAGCTGTGTTGGGCGGTTTTTGACTGGGTCTGGCGGTTTTCAGATGGCTTTTCGGCTGGAAACTTGTGACTATCTGGCAACGCTGGGGCAAACTCTCAGTCTGTCATCAGTCTCTCCCCTGCAGCACGTCAAGTTCCCGGCAAAAGATCGGAGTGTTTATTGAAACCGCCTCACGTGCCTCTCCCTGCTATCAGCTCTGCAGGTCTAGCCCGATAAATACGAGCTCATTAAAGAAGCTGTTTTTTACGTGGCTCGCGCTTCGTGCGGAGCCACCAACGCCTTTGAAATGCCATGAAAAATAAAAAAAAATAAAATAAAATTTAATTATTATAAAATACTCATTATTTTCCAAAGTCACAGGGAGCCACAACAGATGGATGAAAGAGCCACATGTGGCTCCGGAGCCATGGGTTGCCGACCCCTGGTCTAGACTACAAAGTGTGACTTAAACACAGCTGGGACTTTAAGTAAGTAAGCAACTTTTTTATTTTGGAAATGTGAAAATAAGTGTAGAATAACAAAATAAGACATAAAAAAGACAAAAAAATTATATAAAAAAGAAGATTATATAAAACAAAATTATATTAACAACACAAGTCCAAAAGATAGGGAGAAGAAGAAAAATCTTGTGCTTAACTTTGATTCCAAAAATGTGCTAATTTATTTATTATTCATCCCAGAAATGGGGGTTACATTTGTCTTGCGTTTGATTAGATAATAGCAAAATTTGCTTTAAGTTTTTGCCCTTAGTACTTATTGCTTTCCTTAAGTAATGGGGGGGGGGGGGGTCAGAAAAAAAAAATCGGACATCGAATTAAAAAAAAAAATTCGGAGATTTTATTTCTAGGCCATATCACCCCGTCCTATGATAAGGCAACGTAACAGGGTGAAGGAAAGTTGCTTTAATGTGGCTAAAATTCTTTGTTGACATGACAGTCTGCACTGCATGCACCACTGCAGCTCCACTTTCTCACAGATGGATGTAAACTGGTAATTCAACAGTCATCACTACAACGTTGGCCTTTCAAAAAAAAGGTGGTTACAATAAGATCAGCAAAGCTTTACATATCAGTCAAATTACCATTGCAAAAGTGATCCAAAAATTTAAGAAAGATGGAAGTGCATCCATCTTACAGAGCCATCCAGGTTGTCCCCGGAAGCTAACATCTTGACTGGAGCTTCTTCTGATGCAAATGGTTAAAGAAATTTGCGATGTAAATTTTGCTGCAATTACCATAATTTCCGGATTATAGGCCGCTTCTTTTGTCAAACACTTTCAACCTTGCGGCTTATTCAATGATGCGGCTAATTTATGCATTTTTTTCTTTTTCTTAATGCATTTTTTCCAATGGCCACTAGGGGCCGCTCAGAAGGAAGGGTAAGAGGGAGACAGGAGAAAGCGGTGTCGAGGAAGTCGCAAGTTTAATGTAAATTCCCGCTTTGTGAATGAATAGCACGAACAGATCTTCATCGTCGATATTGAAAGAAAAAATGACGAATATGACGCAGCTTTCAAGTCAAAAGCAATCGTTAAAAGCAGTGTGAAAAAATCCACCATCACCAACCGGTTTGGAAAAGCCGGTCTGCTACGTGACGGAGAGGACAGTGCAAGCTCAGGAGTGAATTTGCCCAAGGATGAGAGTGACACTGACAGCGACAACGAAGGAGACACTGAGAGAGAGTGTGTGGTGAAGAATATCTGACGCTATTCCAATCCGTCACTGAGTAGGAAGACTTCCATGGTTTCAATGCAGAGGAGGCACGTGCTGCGCAGCTGGAAATGGGTTCTACGTTAAAATGTAGCTTTTGATTTCAGTAAATATCACTAGAAGTGAAGGGAAAATCGATTGCCTGGTTAATCAATTATAAACCGTAAACCATAATAATTGCTTTATTAATTTCTAAAAATTGGTTATTAAAAAATGAATGTGATTAAACCTAAACGTTTTCTGCGGAACGCATAGGCATGGAGCACCTTTGTATTGATGTCCGCCCCGCCTACTCCCTGAAACTGCTAAATGAAAAGGATTTATCCAACAGTTTTTGCACAGTGGGTAAGAAAAAGAAAATGCAATCCCCTCTTTGCATTTTTGCTTTAATTATGTTACCGAAAAAGCAGAGTTAAAAAAGAAAATTAAAAAGCATTTTGGAGGATTGTTTTTTAATTTTATTTTTTGTCAATAGATGCAGTTACATTGTTAATCCATTTTAACTGTCACATTAGATATTTCTAATTGAATTTTGCTACACATTTACCAGAAAACTTTATGAAAATGAAATGTCAAAACCCTTTTCACCATTTTTATGAAGTGACAGAATGAGCGGTGTTGAGGAAAAAAAAAAGAAAAACCCGTTTGGCGGATTGATTGTTTTTATTTTATTTTTGAGTCAACGAACCCAGCTTTATTGTAAAAAAGGAAAAAGCATTTCCAGTATTAACTTTTATTTTATAATATGAGACCCATGCTTTCATAGGTTTTTACAAGGGAATACTCAGAAAAGCATTAAAGCATACACTAAAGCTCAAAACATCCATTTTCCATGGTATAGGCCCTTAAAAAAGCTTTTTCTTTTATTTCTCCATCATTACTATAGACAAAAACTGTCTTCTTTGTGAAGCCAAATAGATCAGAAGTCTCCGCCCACCAATGGACCCACAGGAAGCTAAAATATGAATCGAACAACAAACAATAGCTTTGTTTCTGCATTATAGGAAAAGAACTGGGGCCTGTTTCAGAAAGGAGGTTCGACCAACTCTGACGTTGAACTTGAACTCTGAGTTGGTCAATCGGGAGATTAACAACTCTGAGTTTTCTGTTTCAGAGAAGCTGATCCGAGTTAGGTCAATCAACTCTGAGTGGACTGACTCGGAGGTGAGCGTGCGCACCGCGACTATAAGAAGCCATTATCAATAGAGCGCAGATATCACGAGTCACCATGGCAACCGTGAAAAAAAGAGGTCTGCATATTTTTCGCCAGCTGAACTTGACGTGCTGCTGCAGAGTTACAGTGAATATGAGCACATATTCCAGAAGAAAAGCAACACTGCTGCATCTGCAAAACAGAGACAGTTAGCGTGGGAAAACATAGCTGCTCAAGTTAATGCCTAAGTTTGCATTTAAATCATTGTTATAAAATATTGACTGTAATAACTTTTTAAATAGCGTAAGGACTGAAATAAAAAATGGCGATATTTAGGTGTACTTTTGAAGTGTTATTCCTGGTGTAAATGCATGAAATGCTGCATAGTGTACAGAACCAATCTGGGGGAAAATGCATTTAACGTCGGTAATGTTTAGAGGACTTTTTTGTTAACCTTCCCCTCTTGCAAACGTTGGTCAGTTTAATATTAATACATGCAATTGTGTTTTTAAACGTGAACTTTTGTCTACTGTTGAACCTTTCGCTGCGCGAAGACTTCTCCTTTCTTTTCTCTCGTCTTTCCGACCGCGGTCAGAAGCGCAGGGGAGATTTCCTTCAGGGCCGAAGGGAATTCTCCTTCGGGGTTCACTTCCCGTTGGAAACCCTCAACCTCCAGAGCGGAATAAGAATGACTCCAAAACAGTTATTCTGGGAATGACGCCTTCTCTTTATTTAACTAAGTGCTCCGTCCTCCGAACACACAATATATTCCACGCACACACCTCCGCTCCGTGCTCCCCCCCCCCATCTGCACCTGCAATCGCCCCTCCCCTTGTCTCTCGTGGCTCGCACCCCGCTCAGCACACACACACACACCGCAACACTACCCTTGTATTGATTAAGTGGTATAGGTTTATATGGGATTAAGAAAGTAAGCAGTGCTAGAAGATTGTGTTTCCAAAAAGTAATTGTTACATTAATGTAATTCAATGTCCCTGATTTCATTTTCATGTAGATGCAATCCTGCAGGAATTAAAATAACATGGCAGCAGCTAAAAATGAAGTATAAAAACATAATTCAATCAGGTCAAATTTGAGCATGTCATGGATGTAGGCTTTGTTGACAATATTTGACATATGAAACATCTACATAGCAATATCTAATGTTGTTTTCATTGTATATATGTGATTGACTGCAACGAAAAACTGTAACGCTCAAACAAAAACGTATGGGGAAATGACAAAAAATCAAGTCTTCTCAAAATCCTCGTACGAGGTAAATATATTTCTCTACGAATTAATGCAGCCTCCTCGTCTATTGGGTCCTCCAAAAAAGGACAAGCCATTCTTGTCACTTAGACCGTCTCTGTGTGACGGAAATTTGGGCAATGAAGGTTAAAGCGAAACATACCGCTTCGTCTTTAAAAAGGGGAGGGGACCGGCAGAAACTTTGAGTTTGGAGAATAAAACCTGCTCCCGACCAGGTTAGGTTCACAGCATAAGTAACCATGGACACTGACTCCGAGTATAAGTTACCTCTCTTTCAGAAACGGGTTTGACTTACTCTGCTTTCTCTGGTTTAACAAACCTCCCATTCTGAAACGGAAAACCCAGGGTTTCCCTGATTTCAGGGTTAACGCACTCAGAGTTTACACTTAACCTCCTTTCTGAAACAGGCCCCAGCTTCTTCTGCTCCTGTTCATAATTTTTGTTTTTTTTCTCTTTTGTTCTTTATGTTCCCCTGGCACATTGTTACTCTTTGTTTTGTCTGTGTACTTAAAATTGACTTGAATTTGTATCTTGTATATCTTCAATAAAGTAAAAAAAAAATAGATAAATAAAAAGAAAAGAAAACATTAACTAAAGCAGTTAAAGTATAAAGACAAGAAACCACAGCCTGTGACTACTGGATGAAGACAAACGCTTCAATTATTCAGAAATAACTGTTTTCTTTGATGTTTGATCACTCCCTCTGAAGGGATCAGATCCCTCTGAAACCTTTCTAGTTACATCACCAGGTGGGACACTATCAGTGAGAAGTACAATGACTCACTGAAAACTAGCAGTTATTTTTTTAGACATACCTAAACATATGACAAAAACACATTTATAGCAGATTTCAATTGGGTTTTATTTTGAAATTCCACATCCGATCTGCCTGAAACTTATTATGTGACATCACCAGGTGGGGCACTATCAGTGAGAAGTGAAATGACTCACTGAAAACTAGCAGTTTTCTTTTTAGAAGTATGTATACCTATGGCAAAAACACATATATAGCAGATTTCACTTGAGTTTTTTTCTGAAATTCCACATCAGATCCCTCTGAAACTTATTATGTGACATCACCAGGTGGGGCACTATCAGTGAGAAGTGAAATGACTCTGAAAACTAGCAGTTTTCTTTTTAGACGTATGTGAACCTACTGCAAAAACACATTTATAGCAGATTTCACTTGGGTTTTATTTTGAAACTCCACATCAGATCCCTCTGAAACTTATTATGTGACATCACCAGGTAGGATACTATCAGTGAGAAGTGAAATGACTCTGAAAACTAGCAGTTATTTTTTTAGACATACGTGAACCTATGGCAAAAATACATTTATAGCAGATCTCAATTCTGTTTTATTTTGAAATTCCACATCAGATCTCTCTGAAACGGTTTATGTAACATCACCAGATGGGACTGTATCAATGAAAAGTGAAATGACTCTCTGAAAACTAGCAGAATTTTTAACCCCTTGTCAACATTATATGTACTCCTCAATTCATGATTTGAATTGTGTTTTATTTTGAAATTTACTCAGACTTTTAAATATATACATAGATATAGATATATATTTATACGGGGGCATGTTTGTATATACATATAAATGTAATGACAGTTCTTACACTATGTTTTTACTTTTAAAAAATATTACTTCTTGCTGGTACCGTAATGTACGGAAGAACGCGGCACACTGTTTTTAAGAGAGGGCTCACTTGACAGCCGTTCGACGAGAGAGGGCTGGCTTGACACCAGTCGGTTATTTATTCTGCGTCTTTGCGGTAGAAATGAACTTACGGAGAGTTTGAGGTCTCATCTGTGGATCCGCGATGATTTCCAGCAGTCTGCTTTGACGATGGAGCTCCTCCTCATACTGAACGCAGCTTTCTTCTAAGTGTTGGATTATTTTTTCAGCAGCATCAGTGACCCAGTTGTTGATAACGTCTTTTGGAGGCGGAACGGAAGACATTCTTGACAAAGCGGCTCCGACATTCACCAAAACAAAACGAAAACACGAGACAACGACAACTTCTTCTGAACACTCCAGTCACTACCCGATCTGAAATGGCTACTCGATCTATCGACGCATGCGCAAATATGACGTCACGTCCGCTAAAGCTTTTAATTTTTTTTAATTCATGATGAAAGCTCTATTTTGATATCTTTCTGCTACGTTTATTACTTTCTTTAATTGAATAAGTTTGGACCGATAACAGTTATTGCGCCTGATGTATTTGATTCCTTGATGTTGTCTTTTGTACTTTAATATTATGTTCTATAAAGCTGCAAAAAAAATCTGTATTCATTTACAAACAAAACAGTTAAGGACGATGCAAGAAAACAAGGCAACAATTCAAAATAACAGTGTTTTAATATATTTTGAAAAATTACTCAAGTTTCCTTGTATTTGTTTGAAATGCATTAAAGACACTTAATCTGAAAAATAAATCTAAAATAAATAAATAAAGGGGAATGTGTTTTCATAAATGAATGAAGTGTTTGCACAACATAATAACAAGATTGATTACATCAGAAACTTGTGGTTCCAGAATTTCCATAAAGAAGAGAATATCAGATAAAGAAAAAGAGGGAATATTAAAAACTTTGAGTGACAGACAACTACATATTTCTATTTGGTTGCAAATATAAAAGTGATGTTCAGTTTCAAATGAACATATAATGCATGTTTCGGAATGTATGTAAAAAATACCCAAGAGGGTATCTTAAAATACGTTTTCCGTTTAGGTGCAAGTGGGTATTTTTTGTATAAAAATGATTTGTCAATCAGGGTGGTTTATAGGTTGCATCTATTGTTTGTACTAAAGTTGCAGGGATACACAAATCTTGAAAAACCTTCTGTTTTAGATAATAAAATGCGTCAAAATATTGATAATCACGTCCCAACCACTCATGAAATGTTTTTCTCAAATCAAACCAACCTTTATTTATATAGCACTTTTTCAACAACATATGTCACTCAAAGTGCTGTGCATAAAATAAAATAAAATTTAAAAATGATGTGGAGGATCCCTCAGAGGAAAACACTGGAGTGTAATAAAATGCAAAAGGAATAAAATTAAAATATATATAAAACATAGACAAAAAACAAATAATTACATAAACCTTATAGGCATATAAAATAGTAAGAGCAACTTAAAAATTAATAGAATAAATAAATAAATAAATAAATAAATGTATTTACATACACATATAAAACTTAGTTAAAAGAAAAATAAATAAATAATTAAAATATTTTTTAAAAAAATCCTAAAATTCAACTAAAAGCTAAATTAAAAAGGTAGGTCTTAAGCCTTCCTTTAAAAACATGAACAGTCTCTGCGGCCCTGAGGCTCTCTGGGAGGCTGTTCCACAGGCGAGGTCCGTAAAAACTGAGTGAGGCCTCGCCTTATGTTTTTGTTCTAACTTTTGGAATAACCAAAAGGCCTGTATCAGAGGACCTCAGGGTCCGCGAGGGCTCATACTTTAAAACATGTCAGATTTCTGTAGTGTTTTCAGTCTGGGAGTAATATTTACACTCTCTATCGTTATCATTTTTTGTTATCAGACAGATATTTCATGTCACTTTTTACTGGTATGTTTTCAATATTACTTTGAGTGCAGGTATGTATAGGCAATATTTCACACTTAAGATTTAGGGTAAGGCCAGATGTTCTTGAAAAAGAAATGCTTTTATTCATAGTGATAATAATAATAATAATAATAATAATAGGTATTACGTTTTTATCTTTTAAAAATAAAGCTGTGTCGTCAGTGCCAGAGGGGTGAGGGTAAGGCCCAGAACTACAATACTCCATCTTCATCTGAAGCAGAAGCCTTTGTTATTAAAATGTTTTCATAAAATGATCTAAAACCAAGAAAAAAAAACAATGATGACATAAAACAACACATTTGAAGACAACACATCAGGAATATTGTCATGTTATATCTGAAAACACAAGACAGTATTAAAAACCAAAACAGACACCAAGAGCCATATATGATTTCTTGCGAGGAGAGCTGGAAACAGACACCCCTTCTGCTCCAAGCTGCTCTCCCAAGGGTTTCTGCCCCTTCCTCGCACTTTTATTTAGAATCAGGTTGCCCTAGTTACATGGTGAGTGAAAAACCTGTAGGTCCTACGGTAGTTGTCAATATACTCTTTGAATGTCTTCTGCAGTCACAGGAAGTTCTATCTTTCATGATTAAATCAACTCACCTTCCAGACAGTCTTTTCCTTTCTGGTGAAGTTGTGGCAGGATTTATTGGCTCAGGTGTTGCTCGGAGAATAATTACGAGCGGTGGCCTCTTGGGGCACTATAAAAAAGCCTTAGGCGGTCACTGGCAGGATGTGCAGCATTTGGCCACTGGGACCGCCCACTTCCAGTTGTATACAATGGATTTAGCCTCACAGGTAAGGTAGCGATGGTAGCCTATTGATGGTGTGTTGTCGGCTTTCATGATTGTATGCTGGTTTCAGCGCCTAATACTCGCGGCAAAAGGGTGAGCTCGTGTAGCTCTGCGGATAGCGCTTTTTCTACCAGGTGCTGAACAGAGCCTTGGTAAGCTGGCGTCGCTCAAGCCCTGCGTTTGCCTAAAGGCCCGTACACACCAGGATGAATTTCGCGCGCGATATTCGCCGACGTTTAACGCCTCGTCACTAAACAAAGGGTACCAATGTGAGTGTGCATACCGACGCGAAAAACGCCACCCATAAAAGCGTCATTTTTAAAAAAAATGCCTCGGGTTAGTCTCTTTGGTTTGACGCGCCGCGTCAAAAACTATACAACCAATGAGAATGGCGCTTTTGCACACGTGTCTGGAGCTTCTGAAGTTACAGTAAGACACAACTTGGGGGCGCTCAAACACAAAACTGCCTTTCTGAGCACATACCAGCGAAGAAGATAGACGCCAAGTAGCATCTACACTGCCGTGAAGAAAAAATGACGGACATTCTAAAATATCCCCGAAAACGTTCATGATACATTTTCAGCTCTTGTACCAGTCGATAAAACTCCCCATGTTCTTCTCTTCTCGTAACTATGGGATGTACCCAAAATCAGCGTCTTTTCTGGCGTCTTTCATCATTTAACAGAACAATCATTTCTTCATCGCTGGAACTGGAGCTAGAGCAACTGGTGCTTAAAATATTCATGTTTTCTTTGTATGATTCTGACAAGCGTGTTAATACTTGCTCTCTTCTTCTGAGTGAAAAGCTAGTTTAAGAAGCGTAAAGTTGCGCAGCGCCACCTTGTGTACAGGAGGATTTCTGTTTTACATTAAGCGCCATCTAATGTCAGGGAATGAAATTGCATGTTTGCTCAGGTCATCGTTGGGGAAATCGCTTGGGTGTGAACACAAAAAACGTATTGAAAAACGCTGGCGAATAATAGCTGGCGAATATTCGTCCCGGTGTGTACAGGCCTTAAAGCTGGTAATTTGAAGTGTTAATGTTTATTTTTTTTCTCTGTTTTACCAGGGACTTTCTAAAGCTGCCAAGTGGAACAGCTGCTGTTTTTATTTTATTTTGTTATTTTATTTTTGTTATACGCTGTTGTTATATGTGGCTTGTATACTGATTTTATCAGAACCTTTTATTGATCCTGTGTGGAAAAGGATCCAGTTTAGACTTCAAGGAGGGTTTGTCTGGAGTGCTCGCCGACGGAAATTCTCCAGGGAAGCGATCGGGACATTTGGGGCCTGGACTCCTCTCACCTACCCCAAACCTAAGACGAGCGGCACTCACTGCATTGTGCAGCGTCCGATGTACAGCTAACCCTCGCCTGAGTAGCCAACTGGTGTTTTTGTTTTGATGTTGTATTTTTAGGGTTGGTTCTGGGTCACCGAACTGCTGGGACCCGTCATTATTTTGTTTTTAGACAAACTATTCAATTACTTTCTTCAATTTTTTTATTGACCCTGTTTTGTTTTGTCACCAGCGCTGAGGACCCAGGTGTCAGTCCTGTATGTAAGGTGGAGGCCTTCCCCGGTGTGGAGTGGCGTGTCTTTGGGTGAAGGGTTCACCGTGTGAGTGCTTTTATCACGTGAGGGGGGTGATTTATAGTATAAGTTGACATTTATTTTGGAGCCTCCACCTCTCCTAAGTGAAAATGTCCTCAGCCCAGTGAATGGGTGTCTGTTGTGCCCATCTTTTTTAACTTTTTCATTTTTACCGGTTTTAGGATTTTCAAATTATATTTTAACCTTGATCCCTCCGTCTCTTTGTGCACCTCCATTGCAAGAAAAAGTGTCCCTCTGGACCACAAAGTGATCAGTTCTCTGAAATGGAACACGGAAAAATTCCAACACAAACAACTTTAATTGTGTAAGACTAACAGAACATAAAAAACTGTCTTAAAAACAGCAGTTAAAATGATAAAGAAAAGGTATACAATCAACAAATATAAACGAGAAAGGTGAATGGATGATGGTGTTCCATGTGACGCTTATAGTCCAGGTCCACTTTGCCATTTGTCCAAGGCACCTGAGCAGGCCTGCACTCCAAGGCAATAAAAACAAAGACAAACTCACAAATAGATTTAAAGTACACGCAGTCATGCACCGATGAGGGACCCGAAATGGCTGTGGCTGGCATTTTGCTGTCTCCAAGCGTCGTGGATTGTGCACCTCTGGCTCCAAGCTCTCCCGACTGCGCCTTTTTGGGCCACGCCCAAGCATCACAGACCAAGCACCTCTGGCTCCGACAAATCTCTCCCCTCACAGGCCGCCCACTGGTTTCATACTTAAAAGAACAACCTCCCCGCTCTGTGTGTAACCACAGCCTCTCACACTGGTGTCCTTCATTATGGAAGCATTTCTGCAGCAGATAAAAAATCAAACTCAATACCAAAAATGCTTTTTCATTTTCAAAATGAAGCTGCATTTTTGACTCAAAATTAAATAGAAAAAGCAATTCGCAAAACCGCTTCTTCTTCTTCTTCAACACCGCTCATTCTGTCACTTAATTAAAACGATAAAGAAAATGGTATTTAACATTTCATTTTCAAAATTTTTTTTAGTAAATGTGTAGAAAAATTAAATTAGAAATTTTTAATATTTAATTTCACAATTGACAACAGTTTCAAAAGAGAAATGCTTTTCCTTTTCACAATGTAACTGCATCAAATAAGTCGGAAATAAAATAAAAAATCAATCTTTCAAAATTCTGTCATTTTCTTCTTCAACAATGCTTATTCTTTGACATAATTAAAGGGAAAATGGAAAGAGGGGATTGCATTTTCGTTTTCACATCCACCGTGCGAAAAATGTTGCATAATTGATTTCCAGTCAGCATTTTCAGGAGGGAGGTGGGGCGATGATGCCAGTGCATCGTTGGTCATATCAGCAAACAGCAATGTTTAGCATGGCGAAATCTGTGCCAGAGCTGTTGATGGGGCTGCAGCTGTCCTCAAACAGCAAAATCAGTGGAAGGCAGCAGAGGATGATCTTCTAAATGTGCTTTTCTTATTGTTATATATTATGAAGGGCCTGTTTGCTCATTCTTTTTTAAATCCGAGCGGCCGGTGCTTTTTTTTGTCTTGGCTGCAAGGACCCGGAAGACGGGTTTGCATTAGGCTAATACGTGCTTACAACATTAGCCATGGATTAACGTAAACACCGTGCAGGCAATGCCACAATGAGCATCTTGGATATGAATATGTGGGAACAACATCAGCCTTTATTTTGTATGGACACCACAGAAAACACAAATTCATATGATTGTTAGGTCCGCTTAGCCGAATTTCCGCCTACTGGCATTGGACTAGCGGGCCGGGGAGGGTGCTTTGATATGGTGTTCACTCCATCCAAAGATGAAGCTAGTCTGAGGGAAGCTTCGAACAGACGCACCGCGGCCAGCAGCTCCAAACCGCAGAAGGCGGAAATGCTGCAACTCAGTCCTGAAAAAGTGTAAACAATCAGGGGTGGACAGCGGCACCCTCCCCTGCCGCTATCACAAAGCTACGAGCCTTGCCGCACTGCTCCTACACATGTCAGTGTCTCTTAGCAGCCGTCCACATGTGAGCACTGACGTCATTGCCCTGCCTCCCTCCTGGAAATGCTGACTGGAATTGAATTATGCTACACTTTTTTCTGATCAACCTCATTGGCTATCATTGATGCTGTGGAGGAAATCACAAATGCTTTGGACAAAAAGAAATATGCAGCTGGAATTTTCATTGACTTAAAAAAAGCATTTGATACTCTCAATCATGACATCCTACTTGACAAACTGGAAGTGTATGGGATAAGAGGACTAGCGCTAACTTGGGTCAAAAGCTATTTAACGGGAAGAAAACAATTTGTCAAGATTGATGAATATACATCAGAAACCAAAGAGATAAGTTGTGGTGTCCCACAAGGATCAATTCTGGGCCCGCTGCTATTCAATATTTACATAAATGATATATTCAATGTTTCAAAGCTTATGAAACTCATATTATTTGCTGATGACACAAACATATTCTATTCAACAGACAATCATAGGGAACTTATCAAGGTGGTGAACACAGAGTTAAACAAAATAAAATTATGAATGGATTACAACAAATTATCTTTGAACCTAGATAAAACCAAAGTGATGTTTTTTGGAAACTACAATGCAAATAAAGAGCTCTCAATTGTTATAAATAATGTCTTAATCGAAAGTGTTACAGAAATTAAATTCTTAGGGGTTTTTATCGATGACAAACTAAGTTGGAAGCCACACATCAGACACATACAAACTAAAGTCTCAAAAAGTATTTCAATCGTAAATAAATCTAAACATATATTAGGATACAACAGCAGATATTTATTGTACTGCTCCTTAATATTACCATATTTCACCTACTGTATAGAAATTTGGGCAAATAATTACAAGAGCTCACTACATCCTCTCTTTTTACTTCAAAAATGAGTCGTCAGAATTGTACATAAAACTGGATATCTTGATCATACAAACAATCTATTTTATCAATCTAGACCAGGGGTCAGCAACCTGCGGCTCCGGAGCCGGATGCGGCTCTTTCACCCTTTTGCCGCGGCTCTATGTGATTTTGTAAAATAACTGGCATCTTCTAAGATTTTTGTGGGAGCGGACAGGAGGAAGAGAGCAGGGTGAGCACGCGTGTCTGCGCTGTGAAGATGACCAGGGTCTGTTATGGGATCGAAAGTTCTTCTAAAAAGACAGCCAGCGGCGATCTCATGGGGGGCACATGAGCGCCAAAATAAAAAGCCTTTTTTTTTCCTAGACTAAAACCCCCTATTTCCATGTAATATTTATTAAATTTGCGTTAGGGCGCCCCTACTATCCTATCAACTGTCTGCTATGATGACCGTATGTTGCGCTGTCTGTGTAGAACCCGTGGGGGGGTTGCACGCTGGGGAAAACAACTTGGAGCTGCAGAGGATGTGAACAGGAAGAGAGGCGGGGCTTAGAGTCACCGCTTGTGATTCCAGACCTGCAACAAACTAATAGCTGCTTCTTAATAAAAAATAGTTGTCATCCATGAATGAATTTACTTTATTGGGTTTAAAGGATTTAATAAAAAAAAGAAAGTAGTCTGCCTTTGTTTTCATCATCTTACTCATCTTAACTCTGGGTGTTTGACAGACTGAAAAGTCTTTTCAAGGTTGTCAAAAATTGACAAAAGATCAAAGGAAACATCACGCTCAATAATTATTAAAATAGATACTTAAATAAATATCCTGACAGCATTTTAAATCAATACAAGTACGGCCAAATGAACAATGGCGATATATAGCCAAAACCAGTGTTGCGGCTCCCTGTGGTTCCATTTCTGTGGTAAACAGATCCAAATGGCTTTTTGAGTGGTAAAGGTTGCCGACCCCTGATCTAGACTTTTAAAACTGCATGACCTTGTTGATCTTTACACTGCGGAACTTTTATACAGAGCCAGTTGGAAATCGTTACCATTCAATATCCAAAAACAGTTCTTAGAAAATGAAGAAGGCTACAGACTGAGGGGATGTAGGAACTTCAAGATCAAATTGATAAGAACCACAAAAAAAAGTTTCTGTGTGTCGGTGTGTGGCACTAAACTTTGGAACGGTTTAAGTAATGAGCTCAAGAAATGTTCAAATATTCAAGAAAAAGTATAAAGAAACTCTTATTTCAGGATATGAAGATAAGAGGATGTAAGGATCAACAGGTGTTTGAATAATTCCAAATACATGTGTGAACTTGATTGTGGTGAAATAATCAAAGCTCTTTTAATTACAACCACTGAGTGTTACATTGTAATGTGCAATAATGATTACTGAAATGTTTAAATTACAATCAATAAGCTCTTGATTTTGTTTACTTGATCTGCAATGTGTAGCAATAATTACTGGTTTAATGTTATCATGTGTTCTAATTCTAATCAATTATTATTACATGTCGGTACCGTTACTGTTTACTGAAATCATGAATGAATGTTTTCTGAAGATCATCAATCATTTCTAGGCACTGGATTTTGTTACTTCAAGAGAATCTATCTGATCAGAACTGGATTTAAAACACTGTAAAACTATCAAATGAATGAACTCAGTAGCGGTGGGATTATATAAACTTGCTTCTTCCCACTCCTTTTCAAGCAATAAATCAAACTCTACTTATACCTCAGTTAATGATCACTGTATTTAATTAAGCATATATGATTTAAGTGACGTTTTTGTTTTGTTTTGTCTTTTTAATCTATGCATTTCATCATTTCTGTAATGAGTTTGATAAATATGTGTAAATTCTTTATTGCTTTGACTACAATGCTTGAAATAAATCAATAAAATCAAAATCAAATCAAAATCGAATCGAAGACAAAATAAAATTATAAAACAACCAGTCTACAAAATATTAAGAGACAAATAAACCATGAAATCTCTTAATAAAGACTTATCCAGAAAAAACTGGAACTCTGTATACAGATAGATGTGGATATGGCTTATAAATATTTTTGTAGAAATATTTAGCTCACTTTACAAAAAGAACTGTCCAATTTATAAATTTAAGAACAAATTTGCCAAATGCCCTTGGTTAACTACTGGTTTACAAAATCCTTGTAAAAAGAAATATAACCTCTAAAAAATTCTTAAAACAGAGGACAAGAGAAATGGAACAAGGATATAATTCATATAAAAATAAACGAATTGAAAGAACACGGCACATTAAAAAAGTGTACTTTAATAATCTTCTGTATGAAAATAAAAACAACGTAAAAGCTCATTATGAAATAAATAAGTCATTCTGAAAAACAGCAATGTGAAATAATAACAAAGCAACTTTGGAAAATATTGATTTTGAAATCCGAAATCCGAAATTCGGAAAAAATCCATATAAATAGGGTTCACATTACACCTGAGCCGGGGGTGTTCGTGTCCCTGGGGGGTGGGTCCTGGTCCTTGCCCCTGAGCGCTGGGCCCCGCCAAACTTCCAACAGTGGCCGAGCCTGGTCGGGCCATGTTTACAACACCCCTTGTGGCCCCCCTTTTTTCCCTGGGGTTCCCCCCCTCCTGGGCGGGGGCGGCGGGCCCCTGCCTTGCTCCTCCCTGGACCAACCGTGGGCCGGGTGGGTGGCTGCCTGGAGTCCGGAGCGGGTCTCCCCTGGGGGGTCCTGGCTCATACCTGGGGTTGGGGCGGGGGGATGCCCGGAACTCCTGGGTGGTGGTGGGGTGCTCGTCTGGGGCTGTGGGCGTCCTTCTCCGGTGGGGCCCTGCGTTGGGCTCTCCCGGCACGGCGGGGGGGCTGCTTTTCTGGTTGGGCTGGGGCGGCGCTCTCTTTCCCTCTGCGCCTCCCTGCTCTCTGGCTCTGGGGGCCTCGCGGCGGTCCTGCTGGCCCGGCCTGGGTGGCGGGCTTGGTCGCCCGGGGGGCGGTTGTTCCCTGCCTGTTCCCGTGTGGCGTTGGGGGGATTCCGGCTGCCACTGCTGCTGCGGCGGGGGTCTTGGGGTGGGGATGGCTGGGCAATCTCCCTCCTTCTTTTCACGTTCCACCATCCATTTTAGAGGAATATAAACACTCACCTGAGCACAGGTGTTAGCTCACCTTTGCATTAACAGTTTGCATGATTGAATGACTGAAATATTTCACAATAGTTGGTTTTAAGGCATAAGTATGCGTGTGAACACTATCTGTTTTGTGTGCATGTCGACATGTGGACTTTTCTGCAGCTAACAGGTGTGTTGATAACATTCGTTAACTTGATTCTTAAAAATAAATCGAAAAATTTTTTGCGAGTCAGCACTTTTTGCGACGTTTTGTTTACCACGGCCACATTCCTTTACACGATTTTGTCATTATGTGACGCCGTTTTTGTTCAGTGTGGAGCAGAATTATCGCATATTTGTTCGGTATTCGATAAAATATGGCGTACCAAAGTAGCTAAAATGGCGGCGGTTGCGAATTGCATACTGTACGCAGCGTTTAAAATCTACAACTTCTAATTCCAACATTTTGTCCACGGTAGCACGCCGTGATGCGAAGTTTCAAAGAAAGATATTCTAAAAATCCCTAGAGGCGAGTTTTTAGTTTTGTATCCGTTACTAAAGGTGCTTTTATGAAAATTCAGATGGCGCCCCTTCCCAAGGTCAAAGGTCCATGAAACTTCTTACAGTTATTAACTTAGAATTGCTGATACCGACATGTGTGTGCAATTTCGTGAAAATCGCTTAAACAAAAGTATCGTTTTCCCATATTGTAAAAAACACGAAAATCGCCATTTCTCTGTGTTCGCCACAAAATGGCCGCCAAGCAAATGAAAAGTCGTGTGGCCATCCCCACTAAATGATTTCATAACTTCTTTGGGATATCTCCTTACGCGTGTTTTGGTTTGTAACTGTATTGAAATATTTTTTTGGCCCCATAAGCGATTTTGCTGACCCATTCATTTTCTGAGGCAGCTGCCGTGATGTCATCATCGTGGGGCGTTCTCTTTGAAAATTCATTTTCCAATTTTATCTAGGTGTGGGCCAATTTTGTTGAGTTTTTAGGGTATGTGGCGGGGTCAGAATTTGAGTAAAGCGCCCCGTTAAGCGAGAAAAATAATTAAAGCATAAGCGTGTTGTAGCCATAGGCATAGCCCGCCTTCCTAAGCCCAACTCTCATACCGCCGCCTTCACACTCCCTCACACGCCCTCACCGCCCTACAAAATTAAGCTAATTAAAGTGATTTCTGCCCCAATTATCTTAACAATCTTATCTATCTTAATGTATTTCAAAAGTGCTAGCATAATGATCAGCATCATCAACTAACTCAGAAAAACACATTACCTAAAATCTCAATTATCTAACATCTTTAGTTATCTTTAACATAATAAAAGTCTTGCTTGCTCATGATCAACGTCATTATGACCAGAAAAACACATTACCTAAAATGCCAATTATCACGCTATCGCAGCTATCTTAATGTGGCTAAAAGTCTTGCTTGTCATGATCAGCATCATCAACTTTGACTCAAGAAAAACATTACCTAAAATATCTTAATTATCTTAACTATCTTCAGTTATGCTAACATAGCTAAAAGTGCTAACATAGCGATCAGCATCATCAACTGACTCAAGAAAACACATTCCTCCATTGGTGAAGTATATGGATTGATAAAATCCACTTTTCCAAAATGGCACCTTTTCTGTTGGTTATCTCCATACTTAACCATTTTATGTTTTGGTCCCCTCGGGAGAACTGCGAACAGATTGGCGATCAGTTCGGACCGTCGGTAAATAAACTTTTTGTTGTCCTTAAACCATTGGTTTATCACCTAACCACGCCCACATTCCTTATATGTCCATATCCAGTGTTTTCCAATGTATTCAGTTTCAGGCATTAATGCATGCATTCAATTTTCATTTATTGTATTGAAATACATGGGAGTTATAACACTGCGCCACTTTTCTTTGTACCCACCATGCCACGCCATTTAAAATGTACAACCTAATTCCAACATTTTCCACAGTAGCTTGCCATTGATGCCCAAAAAGTTTGAGAGGATGGGTAGAAATTCAACGACAAGTTCACGTTTGAATCGGTGGTAAAGGTGTTTTTATAGAAAATTCAAGATGGCGCCTTTTCCGAGGTCAAAAGGTCAGCAGAAACTCAAGTGATTGTAGACTAACGCTAAAGGACATACGTCAAATTTAGTGAAAAATAAACCGAAAAAAGTTGTTTCCATAATGTTGTGTAAGCGAAAAACTGAAATGGCAGATTTTGGCACAAAATGTACGCCAAACCGTGAGTCATATAGCCATCAACGTAATGATTTCAAAACTTTTTGGACATACCACGACAAAGTTATCTGGGTTTTAGTTAGCGATTCTTAAAAATAAAATCGAAAAATTTTTTTGCAGTCAGCACTTTTTTGCGATCGTTTTTGTTTACCACGGCACATTCCTTTATAGATTTTGTCATTATGCTTGACATCGTTTTTGTTCAGTGTGGGCCAGGGTGTATCGCATATTATTATTTCAGTTTGGTCATTCCGATAAAATATGTGCGACCTAGCTAAAATGGCGACGGTTGCGAATTCGCCACGCGCACGTGTTTCAAATTCTACAATTTCTAATTCCAACATTTTGTCCACAGTAGCTTGCCATTGATGCCCGAGAAGTTTCAAAAAGATCGATAAAAATCCTAGACGAGTTTTCGTTTGTATCGTTACTAAAGGTGCTTTTTATGAAATTCAAGATGGCGCCCCTTCCCAAGGTCAAAAAGGTCAACGAAAATTCTTTGGTTATTGTAGAATCATGGTCTTGGCATGTGTGTGCAATTTCGTGAAAATCGCTCAGAACAAAAGTGTTGTTTTCCCATAATGACAAAAAACACGAAAATCATGTATTTTCTCTGAGTTAAGCCACAAAATGGCATGAAAGCCGTAAATCGTGTGGCCATCCATAATGATTCCGCATAACTTCTTCAGGATATCTCCAACTTTCCCGTGTTTTTGGTTTCGTAACACGTATTTCAAAATATTTTTTTGGCCATAAGCAATTTCGGCCCATTCGTTTTTTTGCGGAGCGCTTCGCCGTGATGTCAGCCGACCTTCGGGAGTGGCGCTCTTTGCCGAAGAATTCCATTTTTAATTTATCTAGGTGTGTACCAATTTTGGTGAGTTTTCGGGTATGTGGCGGGGGTCAAATTTTTAGCTCAAAGCGTCAAGTAACAAACAAGCGTAATAATAATAATAATAAAGCATAGGCGTTGTAACCATAGGCGCAACCCTTCCACGCCCAACTCTCGCTGCAGCCCATTACTCACACGCCCTCCACGACCCGCAAATTAAAAGCTAGTCAAGGCTGGATTTGTTAATTATCTTGCTAATGCTAACAATGTAATGTGGCTAAAAGTGCTTACATTGCTATCAGCATCATCAACTGACTCAGAAAAATACATTATCTAAAATCTCTTAAGTATGCTAACTATCTTTGTATCTTTAATGTGGCTAAAAGTCTTGCTTATGGCGATCAGCATCATCAACTGACTCAGAAAAACATTCCTCCATTGGTGAGCTATATGACGCCAAGTTGATAAAAACCCACTTTTTCCAAAATGGCGGCTTTTCTGTTGATTTTATCTCCATAGCAACCATTTTATGTTTTGGTCGCTCTGGAGGGCGAACAGATTAGCGTCAGTTTGAGACCGTCGGTAAAGTAAACTTTTGTCGTCCTTGCTAACAACAGTTTATACTAACCACGCCCACATTCATATATGTCCATGTCAATTGTTTTGATGTATTCGAAGTTTCGAGCATTAATGCATGCATTCAATTATTTTTCACTGTATTGTATTTAGTGTGAGTTATAACACTCTTGCTTGCTGGCTTGCCATAGCGCACGCCAGTTCAAAATCTACAACTTCTAATTCAACATTTTTCCACAGTAGCTTCCCATTGATGCCCAAAGTTTGAGACAATGGATTAGAAAATTCCAGCGACAAGTTTCACGTTTGAATCTGGTGGTAAAGGTGTTTTTATAGAAAATTCAGATGGCATGCTTTTCCGAGGTCAAGGTCGATGAAACTCAGAGAGTGATTGTAAAGACTTAGAAATTTGAGGACATACTTGCGTCCATTCGTGAATCGCTCGAAAAAAAGTTCATTTTTTCTATATTATTATTGTGTAAAAGCGAAAAACTCAAAATGGCAGATTTTGTACAAAATGGCGCCGACCGTGGAGTCATGTTGCCCATCGCGTGTGATTTCAAAGCGTTTGGATATACCCTACAAAGTTATCTGGAGTTCGTTAGCGATTCTTAAAAAATAAAATCGAAAAAATTTTTGCCCGAGTCAGCGCAGCGGTTTTTGTTTACCGCAGCCACATTCCTTTACGATTTTATGCATTATGTGACATACGTTTGTTCAGTAACAGGCAGAGGTATCGCATAATATTTCTGATTTTAGGGCTATTCGATAAAATATGTGCCCGAGCTAGCTAAAATGGCGACGATTTGCGGTCATACAGCATACGTTCAAGTCTACAACTTCTAATTCCAACATTTTGTCCACAGTAACGCATTTATGCGAGAAGTTTCAAAAAAGATCGCTAAAAATCTCCAGGCGAGTTTACGTTTGTATCCGTTACTAAAGGTGCTTTTTATGAAAATTCAGATGGCCGCCCTTGCCAAGGTCAAAGGTCAACAAAACTTCTTTAGTTATTAATAGAATTATGGTCTTGGCATGTATTGAGCCGCAATTTACATTGAAAATGTCCTTTCAGTAAGTGTGGTTTTCATATTGTCAAAAACCACGAAAATCGCCATTTCTCTGTGTTAAGCCACAAAATGGCAATGCAAGCCGTGGAGTCGTGTGGCCATCCATAATGATTTCATAACTTCTTTGGGATATCTCCAACCGCAGCGATGTTTTGGTTCGTAACTGTATTCCGAAAATATTTTTGGCCCATAAGCGATTTTTCGGCCATTCATTTTCACGGGCAGCTCGCGTGATGTCATCGTCGTGGGGGTGACATTCTCTTTGCAATTCATTTCAATTTATCCCAGATGTGTGTGCAATTTTGTTGAGTTTTGGAGTATGTGGCGGGGAGTCAAATTTGAGCTCAACTGGATCCGTTAGAAAGAAGAAAAATAATAAAGCGAAGCAAGTAATATAGAAGTTTTTGCAGTCAGGTGGCCTATGTATTTCAATGCGGCCTGTCTTTTACTATAGGCTGGGCAGGTCTTTTTGGCTTTAAACCCTTCTTTTGAGGGCTTTTTTGGGCTTTTTTTGGGCTTTTTCGTGTTTTTGTCGTCATTTTGCGACTACAACTTTTACGTTTTTAGGTTGGCGTTGTGCGTGTGTGTGTGTATTTTTGTTGCGTTACACAATTGTCGTGTCGTTGTGTGCTTTGGGCGACCTTTGACCCCATTTTTTGGCGTTTTGACGCGTTTTTTTGACGTTTTGGACCTTTTACAGTGTTAGACCTGTTGGCAGTTACAATATGGTCCACTCTGTGCTGCGAACCCATAATAATAATGAAACAAAGCAGAAACAATATAGAAGTTTTTGCAGTCAGGTGGCCTATGTATTTCAATGCGGCCTGTCTTTTACTATAGGCTGGGCATGTCTTTTTTTTAGCTTTAAACCTGTCTTTTGAGAAATTTGGGGCTTTTTGTGTTTTTGTGCGTCATTTTTGCGGCCTTCACAGTGCACCTCTACGTTTTTACGTTGGTGTTGTCTTTGTGTGTGTGTGTATTTTGTTCGTTACACAATTGTCAGTGTCGTTGTGTGCTGGCGACCTTATTATTTTTAAGTGTTTTAGTAGCGTTTTTAAGCGTTTGGACCTTTTTGAGTGTTGACCCTCGTACCAGTTACAATATGGTCCTTGCACTCTGTAGTGCTGCGAGGCCATAATAATAATGAAGCGAAGCAGAAACAATATGAAATTTTTGCAAGTTAGGGTTTCCCATGTATTTCAATGCGCATTTTATCTTTTACTATAGGCTGGGCATGTCTTTTGGCTTTAAACCCGTCTTTTGAGGAGCTTTTTGGCGTTTTTGTGTTTTATCGTCATTTGCGAGCTACAATTTTCGTTTTCTGCGTTGGTGTTGTGCGTGTGTGTGTGTATTTTTGTTGCGATTACACAATTGTCGTGTTGTTTTGTGCTTTGGGCGACTTACCGGCCCCATTTTTGGCGTTTTAGCGCGTTTTTGGCAGTTTTGGACCTTTTGAGTGTTCGACCCTGCGTGCAGATTACAATATGGTCCTTGCACTCTGTAGTGCTGCGAGCCATAATTATAAAACAACCAGTCTACAAAATATTAAGAGACAAATAAACCGTAGAAATCCTCTTAATAAAGACTTATCAGAAAAACTGGAACTCTGTATACAGATAGATGTGGATATGGCTTGCAATATACTGGCAAAATGTTGGCTCACTTTACAAAAAGAACTGTCCAATTTATAAATTTAAGAACAAATTTGCCAAATGCCCTTGGTTAACTACTGGTTTACAAAATCCTTGTAAAAAGAAATATAACCTCTAAAAAATTCTTAAAACAGAGGACAAGAGAAATGGAACAAGGATATAATTCATATAAAAATAAACGAATTGAAATAACACAGCATATTAAAAAAGTGTACTTTAATAATCTTCTGTATGAAAATAAAAACAACGTAAAATCTCATTATGAAATAAATAAGTCATTCTGAAAAACAGCAATGTGAAATAATAACAAAGCAACTTTGGAAAATATTGATTTTGAAATCCGAAATCAGTGGGAAAAAATCCGCTTATAAATAAGTTCACATTACACCTGAGCCGAAATTGCGTGTCCCTGGTGGGTGGAGTCCTGGTCCTTGCCCCTGGCGCTGGGCCATGGAAACTTCAACAGTGGCGAGCCTGAGTGGGGCCATGTTTAACACCCAGCCAGCCCCACAGCACTTTTTTTCCTGGGGTTCCCCCACTCCTGGGGCGGGGCGGCGGGCCTTGCTCCTCCTGGACCAACCGTGCAGGCCGGGTGGAGCACCTGGAGTCCGGGCCGGTCCTCACAGAAGTCTAGCTCTGTACCTGGGGTTGGGGCGGGGATGCCGAACTCCTGGGTGGTGGTGGGGTGCTCGTCTGGGGCTGTGGCGTCTTTTATCATTGGGGCCCTGCGTTGGAAACCTCCGGCCTGTGAGGCTGCTTTTCTGGTTAGGCTGGTAGCGCTCTCTCTTTCCCTCCCTGCGCCTCCCTGCTCTCTGAAACTCTGAGGCTTTCGCCCAGTCTGCTGGCCCGGCCTGGTGGCGGTCTTGGTGATGGCCCGGGCGGTGTTGTTCCCCTGCCGGTTCCGTGTGGCGTTAGGGGGTCCCGGCTGCCGCTGCTGCTGCGGCGGGGGTCTTAGGGTGGGGATGGCTGGGCACTCTCCCTCCTTCTTTTCACGTTCCACCATCCATTTTAGAGGATATAATCCACTCACCTGAGCACAGGTGTTAGCTCACCTTTGCATTAACAGTTTGCATGATTGAATGACTGAAATATTTCACACTAGTTGGTTTTAAGGCATAAGTATGCGTGTGAACACTATCTGTTTTGTGTGCATGTCGACATGTGGACTTTTCTGCAGCTAACAGGTGTCTTGATAACATTTGAGTGTGTGTGTGGACAGGCCCCGCCCTTTTTGGTACTACATCTGAACCTTACCGTAATGATAAACAGCCAGTAAACTTGTTGCTTTATGCAACAAGTTTACCTTCTTTCCTTTTCCGTCCAGTCCAACACTAAAGATTTTCAAACATGGTTGAAATTAATAAAAGTTGGCCTCAATTACAAGAGGGTTTATACAGACATACCTCTGGTTTGTCTGAATTAATAACCCTTATTGTTAAAGTAAAATATATCCCAACACAGAAGGCCCTCAGCTCTCATCTGCCTGCTGTTGGACAGGACAGAATAAAAAAAAAAATCAGAAATATATTTATTGTTTTAACATGATTAAAAATCAATATTTTTAAAATGTTTGTTTTAAAATAATGAACGGAGTTTAAAGCTAAATGAAATATGTTTAATATCTGTGCAGATTTTTCACAATTTCATAATCTTTTTATATATTTATTAGAGATTCATTGGTTGATTGTGTGACTGCACAAGGTAAAATTTATTTATTTAATTAAGAACAGTTTGGGACTCCATACTCTATGTGGCCTTATAATTAGGGCTATTTTCATATGAATAGCTAATAATAATGAAAAGAAATGGGGATACTGGGCATCCCTAAAAAAATCCTCTTCTAATATTAAAACGTTTTGTTGTTTGTTGTGTAGAGAGATAGAGCTATTGATGTAAGAATATAGAAATCAAATGTATGAATTTTTCACCAAAACCAAATTGATTCCAGGCTTTCAAAATAAAGCATACTCAACTGTATCAAATGCCTTGTGAAAATCAGAAAAATTCACATCTTAATCTTCAACTTAAATGATCATAATCAGTAAGTTAATCAGTTTGCAATCACCTTGAGTAGAGGATTTTATAATCTGTATTTAACAATGTAATCTATGATAGATTATCAGCCAAACCTTTTGTCATACCACATTTAGGAATTTGAAGATAAGGCCCTGTTTCGTGTTGGTGTTATCAAGTTTTTAATAAGAATAATTTCTTCAGTGGTTTAAAGAAGGAATGTTTCTTTCTAGAAAAATGAAACCAAAGAGGGACAAATGAAAAAAGTTGAAAAAAAGTTTTTGAGATTTGTGGCTAACAGTTAAAGAGAATACGTCGTGAGAGAATGTGGGGTATTGATCTGATACCAACTATTACAGGGCCAGTGTCACAGATACTGATACTTTATCTTGAAATGTTTGATTATAGAAAATATTTGGAAAATACACAATTTTTTGTTCATTAATTTGTATAAAACAGGACAGAGATTTTCAGCAAGTACAAATGTTTGTTAACTACTTGCAACAATCTGAACTGAACATGCATCAAATATAGATCATGTATATTAAGAATACTTTTATTGTCGTATTGCTTTCGCTTTCCCAGCTATTTTGTCTTACACTCCAGATGAGGATGTTATTTGTATATTATGTTATTTATAAAATGTATTGTGCTTTTTCTGTCTTCCTATTTCGTAATTCAGGTTTTTCAAAGCGAAATAGCTTAGCTGACGGCTATCTGGAGACTCGTAATGTTTAGTGTCAGTAAAACTTTATTTTTTTTCACTTATATTATTTCTGTCTTTGTACAAAGAGACACATTACAGTTTATTGGAGTTATAGGAAAAAAGAAAGGAAGTGAAGTAAGGAAAAGTGTGTGTGGGAAGTGTCAGGGTCGGCCCCGCACACCTGCTTGAGGATCCGGTCTCTCACACCTGTTCAGCATCCAATCAGTGAACCTGTATTATTCCTTCTCGCCCTCCAGCCTTTGTCGGTTCGTCTGCTTTCATAAAGGATTCTCCGACCAAAGCCAAGGCCTACGCCAAAGCTCATGCCAAAGCCACAGAACCAAAGCCAAAGCCACAGAACCAAAGCCAAAGCCACAGAACCAGAGCCGAAGCCACAGAACCAAAGCCGAAGCCACAGAACCAGAGCCGAAGCCACAGAACCAGAGCCGAAGCCACAGAACCAGAGCCGAAGCCACAGAACCAAAGCCGAAGCCACAGAACCAAAGCCAAAGCCACAGAACCAAAGCCGAAGCCACAAAACCAAAGCCAAAGCCACAGAACCAGAGCTGAAGCCACGACAGGACCAGAGCCAACGTCAAAGAACCCAAGTCAACGCCAAATGAACCAAAACCTGCACCAAAGAACTTAAGCCAGTAAATCTCACACCTCCAAACTAAATCCCTGACTGCTTTTTGGGTCCTGCTTACTCCAAACCTAACAGGGAAGTAAATTCATTCAAATTACAGCCTTTAATTCTGTCAGAATTACAAACTACTGTCCACACACAGAGTCAAGGTGCTCTCAATCTTTATGTAGTTGTCAGGCAGAAAGTGGGGAAAAATGCACCCATGGAAAATAATGTGGCAGGGCTGCAGCCTACAGTGCAGCAGCATGGCAGCCAGACATC